>JAIFRP010000031.1:2887040-2908451 GCA_032403825.1 Odynerus spinipes
GAGAGAGAGAGAGAGAGAGAGAACGCGCGGGCGACAGCGGACCACGCAGCAGGCACGCGCGCGCGCGCACACATACGTTCGCATAGAATAGCAACCTTGACACTTGGTGATCGTTTTTGGCGGCCCCGTGCCGCACTACTCTACCGTCTCCCTTCGTCATCTCTCTGTCTCTCTCTCGCTCGCTCTCGCGAAGGTCTCGCGAGTGAAAGTTGCCATTCTTTCTCTCCTTTTTCTTCCCTTTCCTCCGAACTCCTTGTGCCTTTCTCTCTTTTCTCAATTTTTCTCTCTCGCTCCTTTATTTTTCTTTCTCTTATCTCGTTCTGAAGAGAAAATCGTCGCGAGTAGAAAAACGCATAGAGAAAAAGCTGCGAGCGGTATTATCTACTGCGCGATACACACTTTCTATCCTTCTTCAACCTGTGTGCGTTTCTCTATCGCATTCGGCACTCGCGACGGTGCATTTTCGCGCGCGCGAGAAAACGGTTGATCTTCGTCGTTTTCCTAGTCATCGTCATCGTCATCGTCATCGTCATCGTCCCACGTTAAACGCGGAGGTTCGCAAACCTCGGCGAGGATCGTTCGTGCCGGTCGATGGCCGTCGAAGAGGAGACGGCGAGCAGTAGCGTGAATCATCGTCGAGCGATTCGCGATACGTCGCCGGCCGCACGACCGACCCACTTCTTTACCCCTCCTTTGTAACCCTCGACGACGACGACGACGACCGACCGACGACGACGTCGTCGCCGACGACTACGACGACTAGGAAGCGCGGTGCTATTTACGCGACGAACAAAAATCGAAGGCAAAAAAACCGCCGGCTCTTTTCTTATCGCGTTGTCTTCCTACGTCGAATTTGCATTTCGCGTTAGCGGTCTCTCTTCTATGTAATCATTTTTTATCTCTTTCGATTCCGTGCGAAGAGAATCGGGAGAGACGACTACGTGCGATTCGCGACGCGTAAACATTCGCGATCTACGCGCGTCGACGGCGTCGATTCATTTATTGGGTCTTATAAACGAACGATGCCGAAGATGTACGAGTTAAAAAGAGATAGAGATGAAAATAGAGAGAGAGAGAGAGAGAGAGAGAGAGAAACGCGGGGAATTATTGAGAGTTGCGTAGTACTCTATAGTGAAAAGCAGTTTTTTTTAAATTTCGCATCTTATTTTTCTCCTTTCCTTCTTTGTCCCGTTATTCCTCTTCCACGAAACCGTTCCAACGTTATCTTTCGTATCGAATAAATATCGGTCAATCACAACGGCGAGCGAGATAGCCGCGGATGCGTGCAAAGCTGTTTTCACAAGGAAAACCAAATCGAACAACAATTTTTGCTCTCTCTCTCTCGTCGAAACGAACGAACGAACGAAATTATCTGTCGATAATTTTTGCGAGATAAAAAAAGAGGAACAAAACGGAGTAACGATCATTATACAATGTGTCATTGTCGATCTTTCCCATTTCTTATCAGTATTACACATCCTGTTAACTTTCTCGTTTCCGGGGACGAGTGGTCTAAAACTTAACGCGATTCGCGTTCGACCAAAAAAGAAAGGGTTGGGGGGGGCGGTCAACTACGAAGAACGTTAACCGCAAATTTCGTCAAGCGCGTTGTTCCCTCTCGCAAAAAGGCAATGACAATCGATGAAACGGATAAGACAAAGGCGCGTTTACGACCGAACGCGGCGCGCTCGAGCGTAAAAACATCGAGTAGCTTTTCTATATTATCAGGGATCCATCTGGAAGTCGATCCTCGCTAACTTCTCTTTCTTTTCTCCCGCCAGTGTTTTCATCGATTACTATCGTCGATTTGATTCATCGATCGTCAGTAATAAAAAAAAGAAAAGAAAAAGAAAGAAAAAAAAGGTTTCCTAACCTGTGAACGATCTTCTTTTGTTTTTCCCCGTTTCAGTAACACCACGACGCGCGATATCGGTAAGGGGAAGCGCGCGCGCGATAAAAAGAGAGAAGAAAACATATGTCAAGATGGATCCGAGCGAGAAGGAAGACACGTAGAAGATCCGGAAGAAGAGCTCGCGCGCGCTTGTTGAACCTCCCGTTCATTCACGGTCAGGCCGACATGCATGGTTGCTGCTGATCGTCGTCATCCACGTCGTCAACGTCGTATTCACGGTGTCGTCGTTGCTCAGTGCCACACATCAAGGTTTACCGTCACGTGCGGGGTACGCTCGCGCAACGGAGTGTCGCAAAGTAATTTCCTAGTTTTTCTATTTCCCCCCTCTCTTTCTCCTTCTGTTTCTTTCTTAATCGTATAGTTTTTTTTTTTCGTCTCGGTGAATCGTCCGTCTTTCGTGAGTGCAACAATGTAGTTCCTTTTACTTTCCCCCCCCTTCTTTTCTTTTCCCTTCTCTCCCTTTTTTCTCTTTCTCCTCCTCGCCCCCCGTGCGTGGGCAGTTTCGAAGTGAAAAAATCCAAAGAAAATGAAGCACGCCGCGTGAGAGAACCGGCGAAAGAGATAAGAAGAGATTCTTCGAAGGACAACAAATAAATAGGCGCGAGAGCGCCTGTGCGTGTGCATATATGTGTGATTACCCTGTGTGTGCGTGAGAGTTTGGCCACGTAGGAGCCGAAAATTTATAAACGCAAGAGGAACAAACATAAAAGGTGAGTTTACGCTGTAAAGTATAGTAAATCGTTATTTGTTGGTTAAGTACGCGCCTCCTGTAATTTTGATGGGGTTATATTATCGTAAGCTTCGATTCTTTATCGTCGATGTATAACACTCTGTTTCTTGTTTCTCTTTCTATAGTATTGTTCTCTTTTTATATTTATCGTACAAAAGTGTGTGCTCGTCGTATCCCTGTGCCTCCGCTTCCTTCTCTCGATCATCGTCGTGCGTATTGTACTTTTCAAGAAACGCAATTGGAGTTAGTTGTGTTTTCCGGCTGAACACCTGTATACGTGCGTTGTATGTGGGTATTGCGCTCCTCTCAAGCGTGCGTCTTCTTTCCTGCCTTCGAGCGACTTATAATGTAGGTTACAATATTTCCACGCGTCTCGAAAGAAAACTTTTAACTCGTTATTGCGATTCTTCGTAACGTGCGTGCGTACATCTTCCATACGCGGCTTTAAGTTTTACCTCCGAGGAGGACTCAAAAGTTTGTATATATACCAGCTGGGAAAATGACTATCCTCTCTTTTTGATTCCTTCGTAACTTCGTTTCGAAAATTACTCGAGACACGCGACGAGGATATTCGGAGCGAAGGATGCAAATTTCGCGATAATCAAAGATCCCGCGGTTTTGGCTCGAAAAGAACCGCAAAAAGTGCGGACCCATCGTGGGAGCAGAAATTTCGACGTACGTACCTCGAGAGCTAAGAAAAGAACGATTTTGTAAAACTCAAACGACTCCACGAATCTGAACCATACACCCGTACATAATACGCGTTCATTGTGTTCACTTTACCACGCTCTCCTCCTCCGTCGACGTCGTCGTCGTCGTCGTCGTCCGTCGTTTCGCTATGGTTGTGTGTGCGTTTACATGCGTGCACGCGTATCCCACGTAAAGGAGCTCTCACACGATCGATAAACGTTCAAGTTATCCAGGATGCTCTTCAAACTCGAGTATAACATTGAATCAATACGGCCGATGCTACTTCATAATGGTCAATATTCTCGAACGCCGAAATATCGATAGATGCGTCTTAACGAATATGCGTAGACCAATACAAATTCAATTCCAATCTCGCGCCCGTGTGTGCGCGTCTCTAAGCAGGCCAATCGCATCGTTCGTTAGATTGATAAGATCCGAGCGATAACGATTGGCATTGGTTCATTTTTAGCGAACGAGTCGAGATATTATTAATAATAGAACGACATTGGAAAACGCGTGAAACTTTTTATTATCACTTTTGTAACCCTTTTAAAGTGGACACTCGATTCGCGTGATTTTTTAAAATTAAAATTAACCGCACTGATTACGAAAAAATAATTAATACCCTCGTAGCACCGTAATTTCTAACTGATGAATGATTATCGTCGTTGTACCTCCTTTAACTACTATTTACGAAGTCATCTCGCTCATGTTTGCTATTAACTTTTTTTTTGTCGTGTAAATACCTTGAACCTCCTCCTTTAACGAAGAACGATCGTACACCACGAAGGATCGAAATAGTTTTAATAGAGATAACCTGTACGATACTACTAGTGTTACTCACACGTAATTTGCGATAGTTTTACACACAGCGCGTCCGAAGTTCGTCGGAAAGAATGAAAAAGTGGAAGGTTCGCGTTATTAATAGATCACGAAACTTATGAAACCAGCGTTTTTCTGTCTTGTTCTCTTTTTTTTCCTAAAATATTGAAATGTATGGGATAAAGTTACTCGTTAAAATACACGTGCTCTCCTTTCTCAGCTCTTAAGAGTGTCGTATTCCTTCCCCATCAGATGCCAGCACAGGCTGGCAACCCTCTTATGCCCGCTAACCCCATTGCTGACAACCAGATTTTGTTTCCTTTGTTTCTACAAAAAACAGGATGCGTTTCCAATAAGAACCGAATCGTAATTCTTGATACACCGTTGTTAAAACTCCTTGCTTTCTCGAGCTATGGCCATCTCTTATTTCATTTAATCGAATGTTAAATCGTTTATATATACATGACATGTAAAATCAATATATAATAGTTATCATGGTAATTGCGTATTGATACTGCACTTGTACAGCCATTTTGCAAATTCATCGTATTTTTTTGTTCATTTTTAGAGAAAAAGTAATCATTTTTTAATATTTAATGTAAAAGAGATACCGTCGATTGCGTATATTTACCGAACACGCACGATATCAACGAGCACTGTGTTATGTAATAAACCGCTTTTAATGAGAGTTTAAAAAGAAAATGGAACCTAAGTTTCGGTTACGAGTGTAAAATTTATAAAGGGGATGAATCGAAACGATGCGAGATACGCGTGCGTGTATAAAGTACGAGGAGTAGTTTGAAAACAAGAAACTTTAATATTTCGTCGTCTCGTTGTTATAAAATGTTCTTGTACAAATACGATAACACTTTTGTTAACAATAAAGATTCATGTAAAGATCTATCCTTTTTTAATACGATGGTTTAGTTACCTTTACTACTCTGTAGTAAAAATCTACTAAGTATTACTTTGTGAAGTATATAATTTTCAAATCTATATACATTTTTACGAAATTACAACGACTGTAAAAGTTACGATCATATTACAACGTTTATTGATCCTTACTGTATATAATACAAAATGTTTTCAGTTTATAGAATAGAAAGATGAATACAAGATGAAATGCTTCTTTAAAATAATGTTAATCTTTGTATAATTAAAGCAAAGTAACGAATTTACGAATACATTATATAGATATAAAGATTGTTATTAGATTTGTTTGCTATGTTGCTACATATTTTTTTTTTATTTATACTACATGTTTCTGAAAGTATGGATAAGAATATAACATTGTAGTAGAATGAATTCAGTCGACCGGGCGCAATGTAATAAATCTGGAAAGAATAAATACGACTAGAAAAGTACCTGCTACGAAACAAGCGACAAAAGTATACCATGTTTCTTCGTCAAAGAGATCCGTAAAAGCTGGTATTTGATTATAAAGGGTATCAATTAATTTCATGTTATAATTCTTGCTTGTTGTGGCGTGACTTGCCATGATGATAATATTCTATCTTCGGATTACTTTGTACAATATGATATAGATGAGTTTTGTACCTTTAATTGGTAATAAGAAATAAAGAAGCTTCGATAAGCTTTCAACAAGAAATACCAAATAAATTTTGCAACAGTGCAAGTAATTGTCTTTAGTAAAGTTGTTCAACCATCTATATATCCAGCTTTACTTTGTGTTAAATGAAGCATAACAAATCCAGAACCTCTTGCGGTAAATACGCCGTTACTATTTCTCTTATGAATTGACAATGTAGGTTAGTTGACTTACTTTTGATCGTACGAAAGCAGAGAAAAATAGGATAAGATTCGATTGATGCGTTAATGAAGTGATAATATTCGTTCTTCGCTTGCTTTCTTCTATGTGTTTTATTTTCTACTTGAGCTTTTTGAAGATAATTATAAAATTTTTATATAGTTCAACGATTTTTACAAGACCTCTGCAACTTAATCTACCGCTATTGAAATTATAAAAATACTCCTCTTCGTTTTCTGAATGGTTTAATCTTCATGTACTTTCTTGTTTTCTTTTTCTTCTCAAGTAGAAGTTCTTTAGCTGTCTTTTCTGGTGGTGGAACCAAAGAACTGATGTGTTTATTGCAATATTGCAAGATATTCAGAGATGTCAAATTTGCACACTTAAATATTATTTTGTTACCCGTGGCTGAAAAATACAGATAATAAATAATGATAATTACTTTTTATTAAAACACCAAGATTACATTTTTACAATTTTTAGAATACTTACTAAGATTAAATGTAACTGTTGGCTCGGAACGATCGCAGACAACATTTGTTTTTAATATACAGGAAGGATTTGTAGAAAAGATTTTTGGAGATGAGAGATAGGCAAGGAAGCTTCTGTAAAAAAGAGATTTTTGATTTTTTAGCAATTGTTATTTAATTGTTATCAATTATAATTATCAAAACCTATCATGCAGAAAGTAAAAGAATTCACGTGTGAGCAAATGCATGGAAAGTAACTTATAATATTATAAATGTAAACAAATAATGTTATAAATGCAAATGAAATACATACACAGTAATTTATTATGTTTCAGGAGCACCATGGCTCAAATGGAACAACAACTACCTATACCAATGCCGGATTTAAGCACTCTTCGTATAACAACTGCTGTTTCCATGCTTGGTAAAGCATATGGATGTGGACAGTGCAGTGGTAAGTTCAAAAAATAAAAACTAAAAGACTAGCTTGTTAAGTTAGCAAATTAAAAAAAATTTATTATAACAAATCTGAAATTATTTATAAGTTTTAAAAGTATTTTCATAAATTATGCTAAAAGAAAAAATATGCAATAGTAAATAAGTATAAGTAAATAAACAAACAAGCGTTATTGATTAAAACGGAAATTGTAACGTATTCACCTACGAGAAGTGGACATTAGAAGTAGTATAGATGATGTACACATACAAAATGGTCTTTGACGTACGAGTGTGAAAGAGATTTACCCTGTTTAGGCTGCTTTTTTTGTTACATTCTATGCGTATGTAGCGAGATTTGAAATTATTTAAAAAAAATTTACTTTCTGTATGATATCGTTATATCGCGTGCTAGTAAACATTCACAGGATATCGAAGTTCTACTAAAAATAACGAAGCCAGTTATTGCATGCTTCCCTCTTCAGAAATTATTCATGCGCATGCGTGCGGTATCGACGTCACTTTAACCCACCTAAACCTGAGAAGCGTGTGCTTATTTATCACTTACGTATTCGTACGCGTATACGTACATGTATATGTATATAATATCTAACATTAAAAACGAAAATTTAAACTGAGCTTCATTTGTAACACTTTATTTATAATCTATAATATCAAAGAAAAAATGAAACCCAATAAAAATTACGTTACATATCGAAGACTTCTCGATATATCGATTCATGCAATTTCTTCGATGTTAGTTTAACATTCTAACTAATATATCGTAGAATCCCGTGCAAATTATCAATGAAAACGTATACGAGCATTATCCAAAACTGACATAAAGAAAGTAGAACAATTTTTCAATATAAAAAGAAAAGATGAACTAACCTCGTTTCCTTTACTTTTTCGTGGAAGGGATCAAATTGTACGACAATTTTATCGACTGGTTTAAGATTAATTGCTTTTAATTGTTTAGTAATAGCAGCGATCACACCACTGGAACGCGTTCGCGTTCCGCTAAAAGGAATCGACATTTCGCAAACAGTGTAGTACGCAATCGCGTGTACAGCGTATCACACCATCCTGTCGTCGCTCTCGTATGTGCTTAGAATCCTTTGAGCTCTGCGAGAAAACAAAAATTACTATATCACTGTTACCAACGTGTAGCGGATAGTTTGGGGAATTTTTTTAATACGGAGTTTCTCGCTTCGCCCTCAGATGGCGTTTGACTCGACAAAACCGCGGTAGAGAAGTCGATATATACAGGGTGTATATGTGTATTAAAATAAAAATTTATTAGTTTTTCTTCGAATCACAGTGTTTGCGATTTAATATTGTAATTTTTTCGTATTCACTATATTAACTGTTGAGTATACATGTCATGTTATGTGATAACCATCAGATCGATTTTAATTGTTCTAATGTGTTAATATTTTGTACACCCGATGCGTCTTTTGTCCTTCGCAAGTTGCCTTTTAAATTATGCTTAGCCACGCCATCTATTCCATTGACGTCAAGAAATATACTCTTGCGCAGACTACTTTTTATAATGTTTTTCAAATTACTCCGAACAGTCGTTTACATTCTTTGTTCTATTGTCTGACTATTGCACTTCATTTTTTACAACTTTTGGTACTTTTTTGTATTCGCTAAAAGCATGAAATATTTATGTAACGGTGATTAGAATGATTAAATTATACTGTTAATAAAAATATTATGTGCATTTGTGTATACATATTTTAAACGCAACAACGAAGCCATATAATTTGATTATATTTACTTTGGAGAAAATGTAGGAATTATACAAGTATTGTCATTCATATAGCATGGAAAGTAAAATGATATAAAATATTTCGAATTAATCTGTCTGTTAAGCTCACCTGGTCATGATCAGCGATTTCAATGATAGAACGCTGATTGGTCAAGTGCAGACCAATTGGCATGTAGCTGGTGGCAGCCATTGCAGAAGGCAGTCTCACTCATAGTGTGTGTTGTGGGGAAGTGTGTTGTGTGGCCAGTGGGTTTTGTGTTAAATTTTTTTACTTATTTATTAGTGATTATCTGGTCTTTTTGATCATCGGCTGCGGAAATGTATCCTGTAGGGCAGCGTAAGTATATTATTGTTATAGGCTCCCCTTACTATGCTCAAGAAAACTGTAAAATACATCCGTTCGATTTGCTCAAGCGATTTTAGGATATCGTCGCTCAAGTGGTTTCTTACCCTTTGTTCCCCTTCGATAATCTAGAAAAAAGTCGAAAATATTTGAAAAAAAGATGCACACTGATCTAACGAATTTCAGGACGATGGATTCGTGTATATGATTCTAATAAAAAATTACGAAAGTGGTCTCTAATCGACCTCGTTCAACAGGCACGACGTGTCGTATCTTGCCTTTGATTCATCATATCGCACATCTATAGTAAATTACGTGCATCAAATGAATGTGGAGTACTGTTTGTTCAATTTTGTAATACATAACTCTATTGTAGGATATTATCTCATCAAGATTACTTATTTTTAATCCTGTATAGTTATGGCCTTGTACATAAGAAATCAATTCTTTTTCTGTAACCATTGTTTTAATAGCCAGATAATATCTTGTCACATGGATATACAAATAAAGATTCCTGTATTTGATTTATAGATTACTTATTTTATTTTTATCACGGCATTTTGGAGTTTTATCTTTATCGACTTATCTCTTCTGTATTGTATTTTATGTAGAAATTATAAAAAACAACACACATATTATTGCGATTAAAAATTGTATGCGTAGAAAAGTAATAAACTATTGCAATTGAGCATTATATAAATAGTAATTAATTTCTTTTAATAATTTATAAAGGTATGAAGGATAAACTGCAAAACTTTTATATAGCGTTAAAAGTTATTTTTCTAAAATATACATTTTAATGAAGAGGCAGGAATATTACGAATAAAGAATTCTAGACATTGATGTTTTAAATACTTTATGATGGATTTTGGTTGCTTCTACAGGAAATAATGACAAGTAAATCAAATAGCTTAGTAAGATTAATATTTTCTTACATGTTTTATTCTATATGTATGTATGTTAATTTTCAGCTCCCCCACCTGGACCCACAACAAGTACTTCTGTCGGAACAGCCGGAGCAACTGGGAGCAATGTCGTCGCTCCTAGTTCTTTGGGACTTGTTCCCGCACAACAAACACATACTCCACCTCAACCTCCAGAACTGCCAAGTAAGAATTTATACATAGAAAAAACACTACATTTTAAATATACCATAGTATGTATCTTGTTACATTAATTAGACGATATTAATTAAATATAATAAAATCATGTAACACAGTTTTTTTCATGTACATATAAATAAACTTCATTTACAGTGTTTTCATGCCCGAGAAGGCCCAACATAGGTCGTGAAGGTAGACCAATTGGTTTGAGAGCAAATCATTTCCAAATTACTATGCCACGAGGCTATGTGCATCATTATGAAATTAATATACAACCTGACAAGTGTCCTCGCAAAGTCAATAGGGAAATCATAGAAACAATGGTTCATGCATATAGCAAGATTTTTGGAACTCTTAAGCCTGTGTTTGATGGAAGAAGTAACTTGTATACAAGGGACCCTTTGCCTATTGGTACTGATAAAATAGACTTAGAGGTAATCTTTTACTTACCGACCTAGTTGAATTTTGTCTTTGTCAGATTAGTTTCATACGGTATTTTTTTAAATGTAGGTAACACTGCCTGGTGAGGGTAAAGATCGAGTTTTCAGAGTGGTAATAAAATGGGTAGCTCAGGTTTCGTTATTTGCCTTAGAAGAAGCACTCGAAGGACGTACAAGACAAATTCCATATGACGCTATACTTGCTTTAGATGTTGTAATGAGACATTTGCCATCAATGACTTACACACCAGTGGGTAGATCTTTTTTCAGTAGTCCAGATGGATATTATCATCCTTTAGGTGGGGGTAGAGAAGTGTGGTTTGGTTTTCATCAATCTGTAAGGCCGTCTCAATGGAAGATGATGTTGAATATTGATGGTATGTGCATGGTTAAAATTTAATCGGTATAAAAATGGTTAAAATCTTAATATTCAAATGTATTTTATCCTATAATTATATTTCAGTGTCTGCAACTGCATTTTACAAAGCTCAACCTGTCATAGAATTTATGTGCGAAGTATTAGACATGAGAGATGTAAATGAACAAAGAAAACCACTTACAGATTCTCAAAGAGTTAAATTTACCAAAGAAATTAAAGGGCTCAAAATAGAAATAACTCATTGTGGTACCATGAGACGAAAATATAGAGTATGCAATGTTACACGGAAACCGGCACAAATGCAATCGTAAGTAAAATATCTAAAAATTGGAATGAATTGTTAAATAATATTAAATTAGCTAAGAATTCTATTAGAGTTGACATTAAATTTTTTATTACAGGTTCCCACTACAATTGGACAATGGTCAAACCGTTGAATGTACAGTTGCAAAATACTTTTTAGATAAATATAAAATGAAATTGCGTTACTCACACCTTCCTTGTCTACAAGTAGGACAGGAACATAAACACACATATTTACCCCTCGAGGTTAGTTAATAAAACAATGTTAATAATTGTTATTAATTTATTATCATTAATTAAGTATAATACAATTGTAATTTCTTGTTATAGGTTTGTAATATTGTAGCAGGACAACGTTGTATAAAAAAGTTAACAGATATGCAGACATCCACTATGATAAAAGCAACCGCGCGTTCAGCACCAGATCGTGAACGAGAAATTAATAATTTAGTAAGGCGAGCTGACTTCAACAATGATTCTTATGTTCAAGAATTTGGTTTGAGTATATCAAATAACATGATGGAAGTTCGAGGTCGTGTATTACCTCCGCCCAAGCTACAGTACGGTGGGCGCGTAAGTTCCCTCAGTGGACAGGTGAGAAACGCAAAGTTTAATCAATCAGGTCTAGAAAAAATACACATTTACAGAGACTGCTTTGTACCCCTACTAAATGTTTGATTTTGTGATAGTAAGGTTTATACAATACTGCTCCTTATTTGTAGAGAGTAATTACTCTACGTAGACAGCATATTTTCTTTTATTTCAACCTTAAAATATTCCAAGATTTTTAAATAATGTAATATAGTGTTATTAAAAGTCGTCAAATGAATGAATGCATGGATTCTAGACCTGGTTGATTTAACATCTGGGCTGTGATGTAACTGTTTTGTCCATTTATTTCCTCCTGTAAATAATATTGCCTTCTAATGTACAGTTGAATATTACAAGCTATTCCAAAGTCATGGAAAGATGTATGTAATCCTCTGTTACATCTGGAGTCCAATATAATTTGCAAACTTTGGATATTATCAGTTTTATTTTATGCAACAGGATATTACTGACTAAATTTTTAGAATTTGTATAAATACTTATATTTGATATTTTTAATATGCAAGTTATAAAAAAAAAACGAGAATTAGATGGAATAACAAATATCCTTCTGCATGAATATAACATATAAACTGATCTATCCACTCAATATTTGTCTGTTAATTATGAGCATAAGTGAGATAGCTTGTTATAATATTTATTTTTTATAATTAAAGACAAAACAACAAGCAATGCCCAATCAAGGTGTTTGGGATATGCGAGGTAAGCAGTTCTTCACGGGAGTTGAGATCAGAGTGTGGGCAATTGCTTGCTTTGCTCCACAAAGAACGGTACGGGAAGATGCTTTACGTACATTTACAACACAATTGCAAAAAATTAGTAACGATGCCGGAATGCCGATTATTGGACAACCATGTTTCTGTAAATACGCCACTGGGCCAGATCAAGTCGAGCCTATGTTCCGGTATTTAAAATCGACTTTTCAAGCATTGCAATTAGTATGTGTTGTACTACCTGGAAAAACTCCCGTATATGGTAATTACGATTTTGATTAATTTGATGCATATACAAAATTTTGTTTCCTTACACAATTATAAATGTTCTTACAGCTGAAGTAAAAAGGGTAGGCGATACGTTACTTGGTATGGCTACACAATGTGTACAGGCAAAGAATGTCAATAAGACTTCTCCTCAAACTTTATCAAATTTGTGTCTCAAAATTAATGTGAAGTTAGGTGGCATTAATAGCATTCTGGTACCAAGTATCAGACCAAAAGTTTTTAACGAGCCTGTTATATTTTTGGGAGCAGATGTAACTCATCCTCCCGCTGGTGATAATAAAAAACCTAGTATAGCTGCTGTAGTGGGCAGTATGGATGCACATCCATCTAGATATGCAGCTACAGTAAGAGTACAACAACACAGACAAGAAATCATACAAGAACTCAGTTCAATGGTGAGGTAAGCAATACAATAATATGTTTGCTGTATTCTTAAGAATAAGGAGAGGAGCAATATTACGAAGAATCAACATCTTTATTAATATACATTTTGTTGTTTCATCAAACTAGCAGCTGCCACGAGATATCATGTTAAATTCGATTATTTTCTTTAAGGGAACTTCTTGTTATGTTTTATAAGAGTACTGGAGGATATAAACCACATAGGATAATTCTATATCGCGATGGTGTATCGGAAGGACAATTTCTCCATGTTCTGCAACATGAATTAACTGCCATTCGCGAAGCTTGTATCAAACTTGAGGCTGATTATAGGCCTGGTATAACCTTCATTGTAGTTCAAAAAAGGCATCATACTCGTTTGTTCTGTGCAGATAAAAAAGAACAAAGTGGTAAAAGTGGGAATATCCCAGCTGGTACAACGGTTGATGTTTGTATAACACATCCAACAGAATTTGATTTCTATCTTTGCAGTCACCAAGGTATTCAGGTAAGTTAACATTGCCTTTTAAAGATACAGGAAATAGTAACATAACAGTTGTAATTAAAATTCTAATTTTGTTGCAGGGAACGTCCAGACCATCTCATTATCACGTTCTCTGGGATGACAATCACTTTGAGAGTGATGAGTTGCAGTGTCTTACGTATCAGTTGTGTCACACGTACGTAAGGTGTACAAGATCTGTTAGTATACCTGCACCAGCCTATTATGCTCATCTTGTGGCATTTAGAGCTAGGTATCATCTAGTAGAAAAGGAACACGACAGGTAATTCATCAAACAACCATGATCATTTTACAAATGATAAATAAATAAATTTTAAATAATCAATATTTCGTATTCACAGTGGGGAAGGATCTCATCAGTCAGGCTGTAGCGAAGATAGAACACCAGGTGCAATGGCACGAGCAATCACTGTTCATGCAGACACAAAGAGAGTTATGTACTTTGCATAATTCTATGTATGTTATTTTCTGTAAAAATTGCATCGAGGCACCACATAATGATAATCATCATATCTTGGACGTAGGAAACAATTCTAGACTACTTAAATGTTGAACAATCTTCTTGAGTGGTCAATTTTTTTTTTTACTTTTATAATTGTAATAAGTCTGTCCAAAACCTAGCATAAGTGAAAGATCAGTATTTTGGGTTTCACTTAACGGGATCGGTGACTAGACACGGCATCGTAATAGTAATTGGATAGACTCTCAAAATCTTTTAGAAAGTAAGTTTTAAAAGAGGTGCTTTTAGTTAATCATGTTTTCAAGTAGAGTGAAGCATTTTGCAGCTTAGCCGATTGGTTGTTGCATGGAAAAGTTTACTTAGATAATTAATATAAAAGAATCGGCTGCAACGCACATTACGCTTATTTTTTAGAGGTCTTGGTATCTCTTGCATTTGTGTGATAGGAAATATCACATTGCTGCATAAAATCACAATTATATAGATCGCTTTATGCGAGACTGTTACACGCCTGAATATCATTCGGTGTGAGGTGAATTGGCCATTCTTTATGCAAATTGTAGACTTATGAATTACGCGATCACCATGCTGAGAAAATCTTTTAAAAAGACGATCATGCTTATGAGATCACATTTATTATTCAGCGTGGGCGCGGGGTTTGCGTTCTAAAACGATTTAACAATGGCGAGTGTATTTATTAGTAAATACTAAAGAAAGATGATGTGAGTAAAGTGGGGGGGAGGGGGGTTTATCAAAGAAATAGAGCACGGGTCCAGGCAGCGTCAGGAAGAGCAGCTTTAGAAGTGCGAACCTCTAAGACCTACGAGAGATCGATTATATAAAAACTTAAAAAAAAGTTGGCCACTTCAAGTTATTAATTCTGAATGAGAGTGTAAGTTATTAAACGAGTAAATTGTAAATGTTAATTGTCAATAATTTCAAGCCAATGGCCAAAGTAAGTTAGAGATTTACTAGAGTCAAATTGAAAGTGATAATTATGATGAAACAGTTTGTTATGTAATCCCTATAGTGTCATAAATCACATTGTGCCACATCTAACTAATAACATGCTGCTATCTTTTATATGGCATAATTTTGATCAGTCTAAATCTAATGTCACCGTTCGGTAATTGTGGAAATTAATTTGACATTGCGATTACAACATATCTTTATAAGCGTAGGGAGTACATGGAAATGAACTTTTAAGAACATTTTCTATGAAATATATTTATTTGCTTTTAATACTTAAGCGATTACCATTGAAAATGTACAAAGACATTAGTTTTATTTATCACATTTTAGTTTTCATTTTTATCCTTTATTTTTTTAAACATGTGGCACATAATTCACCCATAATTACAAAAAAGAAAAAAAAAGGATACTGACGCTGTCTGTACTAAAGATAGCACGCGAAGGTTATAATATGGATGATATTAGAAAATGTAATGATGGAATGAAAGTAAGAAAGTTTTTGTACAGTACACAAAATATTGATCATGCTGATAAAAAATACTTATGATTAAGTTGATCTAGACATTACACGGCATTAGATCTGGGCTGATGACAAAGCCTCGTTAATGCAAGGAAATATTAAAATAGCAGTAAGATATTGATCCAATAATAACGGAACGTATGAAAGAACGTAAAGTTGTAGGGTAAGCTACGTTTTACTGCATAAATAATGCAAAACTTTAAGGTCCTGACATTTTTACTATATCGAGTCATCTAATCGAGATTCTTCGTGCAAGTGGAATCGATTTCAATAATCTTTTAGAACAATAATCGATACAATAATTGTATTAAAAGCCTTGGAAGCCAGAAATGTACAACCAAGAGATAGGATAATGTAATTTATAATTGTGTATCGATGTCGCACGCCAGAGGACAATTACTACGTATTTTTCGAATCATTAATACATCGATAAAATGATTATCTCGGAACGAATTTTTTTTCTTCATGATTTTAATAAATTATATATCAGTATTATTAAACAAAGATGCAACAAAACACAAAGATACAACATTCGAATAGATTATCTCCATTTTCACACATATATATGTAATGTATATTATTTACTTATGATTATGCAACACCAAACAAAGTGTATTCATCATTTGTCTGTATTAATGATTCTGAGATTAGGCTTACAAGTGATATAAATGTAATATAATCCTGGAAAGTATGAAAAGGACCTTATACTATCAATAATATTTATTGTAGTTGTATATTTAAGTCTGTAATTTAGGGAATAATCTATACCACTTATAGTTATAACGTTTAATGCTTAGTTTCTGACTATATGAAAATTAAGTAACTCGTTATTATTATGATTTCATAATAATGCATACTCCGTTTGTGCGTAAAATGACCAGATGGTTTTGGTTCGTTGGAACAGCTTCACAAAGGCAGCCAAAAAGCAAAATATGAACATAATTATCAAAATAATATAGCGGAGTATATGAAAAGTTTCATAGGAGAACCGAAAAGCGTTATATTCGTGTTGTGTTGGAAACACGAGGGAACCAAAATGTCCGTACGCAAAATAATTAGTAGTGTATTATGAATCATCAATTTGAATTGTAATGAGACCATACAGATCTATTAGTTTTAAGTCGATCTATGCACGAGAAGCAGCTACAACGTAAACGGGGCGCAAGCAAATACCAAGAGAAGAGACTTTGGTAGCGTAGGGCAATTAAGACGGTCATAAATAGAAATAATTCCAGTAGATTAAATAATAGAAACAATTCGTACGAACAAAATTCATTGTCACGATGAGAACTTTCTCTCTAAAAAAAAAAAGATAACCAAGGTCTGAAAGATATCGATATTTTCCTGCGCCTGCTGTGAAACTAGCCTCCATTTGTAAATATACCTCATTAACTTATCCATAGATCATTTCCCACTTTGTCTATCACACAGACAAAAAACGCTTAATAATTTGTAATTTTTATCTTATAAGGGGTTGAAATAGGGTATTCGTTATACGTTGATTACCGATCCTCTTTTTAAGTATATTACAATAACAAGATCGTATTAAATGACAGAAATTTATTATAAACAAAAATAGAAAGAAAACCGAATTCCGTAACAGCTGCATTTGCAACTTTTTAATTTTTCTCTTGGCACTTGAAACGATCAAGTTACTAAAACACTAAAAAGAAAACGGGTTTACAATATGACTTCTATTAGCGTATAATAATCGGGATCTATGCCGATGGGATGAATTCACTTCTACTATATCTCAGAGACGTTTTAAGTTAAGGCAAATAATTTATCTTTGCAATACTTGCACGTAGGTACGTAAACGTGTTACGTGTACAAATGTATACAAGCATACTTACATAAAAAAAACGTTTATCACCGATTCATTCGTACACAAACAAACAAAAATGCTGTTCACGAAGTATACATACGAGCTATAATACAATTTTAACAATAATTATCCTAACAATACACATGTGAGCGATACCCATGTATTTTGAAAAAGCTTTACAGATTACATTATAATTATTGTAACTACAAACGATTCATTCTTATTAATAATAAGCAGTCTTCTATTTGACAAAATAACAACAACAAAAGCATATATATATATATATATCTATATATATACTTGATTTGAAATCGGTATTGTCAGTGTTTTTTAAAGTGGTAGTCCTTAACACATACATACAATATTAATATCACTATTTTACCAATTAACATTCGCATCTACATTTGCACAGTATTAAATATTAATCTATATATTTCGTTTCACCACCGAGTCGGGCTTTCTCTTATTGCTGCACAAAATTCGTAACATAAGTTTTAAAGTATGAGACTATCTTAGGTAGAAAAGTAATTCGTAAAGCGCCACCAAAGACGCTGATGCTGCGATATTATAATTTTTTTTTCCAAATCTTGTTTATAACGAGCTCGATGAAATTGTTGAATAAACGGTAGTAAATTTGTTATCGAATGGGCGTATGATGTTTAAATTCAAGCAAACGCGAGGCCAAAAAAGAACCAAGTAAAAAAAATCCCTTTTAAACATCGTTACTGCACTCAAATAATAATCGACGAAGCATAAACTTATCTCCTTTCCTTTTTGGATTTATTATCATTGTACGCCGTGTTACCTTTATAAGACCGTTAGAGAGAGTCATAATTTTAGATAATAAGTTTTATTATTATATTATTGCTTACTCTTTACGACGTATGTACATATTTCTTTGAACGATATCAGCTTTAAGTGGAGATTGTAAGCCACAAAACTGACTGGTAGTAGCGCTCACAGTTCATATTGTAATGCATGCTATGATTTATTAACGTAGGTTCATAAATATCATTTACATTCGAGACTTTGAGTAATACTGTGTCTGCTAATTCTTCGTGAATAAGCCTGAGGGGACAATACCAGAACGGGGGGAGGAGGGGCGACATTGAAAAATAATAAATAAATAAATAAATAAATAAATAATTGAAGTAAGTTCGAAGCGGCGGTACTCATTGTAAAAGTAACACGTTGTAACTTCGATTAATTAAAGTTCAGCGACTTGTTTTAACGAATAACGATTTCGAATAATTTTTTCTTTGTTTATAACGTGTTACTTGAGGGATACGATCGATTTTCTTTTTTTAACTTTTTGTGGAATTTCGTTTTGCGTTCCACCATCTCCGTGGCTTCGTACTTCAAAAGTGTACGAATGGCTTTAAAATGTTTAAATATAAGGAAAGAGGATAAACACATAGTATTTGCAAAAGTAGATTTTGCGAAGTGTAAGTTACTTATGTCAAAATGAAGCGGTCGTCGTCGCTTCTTTGGGACTAGACAAGATTGGTGGGAGTAATAATAATAGTAAGAATAATAAGAATAATAATAATAAATAACAATAACAATAATAATACCTGCACCTAGAATATTTTTCGAAGCTAATGGGGCAATACTGAACAAATTTTCTAAACCTTTTATCGGTCGTTCCATTTCAAACACTTATCACGTTCATATCAAGGCGTCAATCCGCGATAGCCGTCGGCTTTCCTTACCGTGTGTTTAGAAAATGCTCATCGATGATCTTTTGAGAGGTAAAATGGAAAGCCAATAATTGTTTAGCTTATCGGACATACATAGGTTGCTAAAAATTTGATTTATCTCTTTCTCCATCGTCGCAGATCTCTATTATTAGTTTCTATCGTACCTTCGAATCTTTTGCGACAAGGACAACGTCTCGTCGGCACGTTGTAAGGCGTTAAGAAAAGATTCGAGAAAAATTATTCGACTCGAATAAAAAAAAGACTCAGATCCCACCGTTGTGTATAATGTTTAAAGGAAGAGAATAAATAAAAAAGGGAAGAAGAAGAAGAGGAGCAGAAGGACGAGGGAAACGGAAAGAGAGAAAATAGAAGAACAAATAAATTCTGTATCTCTACAAGTGCCTGGCGTTTCGTCCGCGACGTGTGGCAAACAATAAGGTTGAATTTAAAACGCAAATGTAACGACCTGCTAAACGAAATTCTAAAGAGACGCGTAAAATATCATGTCGGGTGTTGTAAAACGATAACGCGCCGGGGATTTATGGTTATCGTCTAATAATATCTCGGCGCTGTCGATAATAATAATTAATAATTAATAATTAATAATTAATTAACTAAGCGATTAACTTAGGCGAATAGATATTTGTTAAGGGGCGAGTTGTCGTTTTTTAAATAGGACGCTGCACGCTGAAAGTATAATAAACAATTATATTTGTTGGAGTCTTATCGAAATGCCGGGTAAAATGTTATTTATTAGTCTTAAGGATGTATCTATTATAATAGTGTACGTATGTGTGTATATATATATACCTACGTGATAATGTATATGCACGCAACAGAGATACATGCAACAGGTATATAGATTATACACGGCGATACCTGCATAAGATTTATATATACACATATGAATACACACAACACACATACACATCCAGAGAAGCACACACACGCGCGCGCATATGTTGTCCAAAAAAGAATAATATCAAATATAAAGATGATTTTAATATTACGTATTCTACTATGCCACCAATTATTAATTATTATACTCGTTACGGGACGATGTTCCGAAAAAAATCATTCGACCGTTTATCTTTTCCACTAAAAATAATTAACTACTTCCCGTCTATTATTGCGAGATGATATAACTATATATATATGTCGACGACACTCGTGACGAATAAACGTGTAAGATACTTGTGATTAAATTAGAAGAAGAAAAAGAAAAAAAAGAAAGAAAAGAAAATAACGAGTTCGGGTTAGGCAGAATTAATTACTGTTTGTATTGTACGAAAGGAAAAAAAATATCACGATAATAATGCGAACTATAATGCGATTCCTGATGTCTCTTGAGAAGATCCGAAATATAAATATATATATAATATATGTGTATGTACATCGATCGAGAACGCAAAAAGAACTTAACAAAAAGAGGGAGATGTGCATTATAATAATACAGTTATAAAAAAAAAAATTGTCTCGCTTAAACTCGGCGATGAAATCGATGTGTCCTGATCGCATGTGAGAAAATGCCGACGAAATAGAGCGATTTATCGAAAGATCTATTGAAATATACATAAATTAAATGATCGAACATCTGCGTCCGTTTGCACGGAAGGCTTCCGACGTGTCAACGATATCGCGAACCGTGCACTAANNNNTATATATATATATATATAAAATGCAACGTGGACAAGAGAATTAGTAACGACGATATTTTTGCTTAGAAAGTTCTATGTAATAAGGGCAACCAAAGTGCATTTTCGCGCGATCAGATTAGACTTTATCGCCGCTGAACTAAATGCAGCACTGTCATCTTATCATTCTCGTTATTCATTATTATTATTATAATTATTATCATCATTGTCACGATCATCGGTTATTATTATTATTATTATTAAGCGTCATCGATATGTAGCACTGTCATCGTTATTATTTACGTAGCCGGTTGTAATACAAATTAAATATTAAGCATTATTATAAAACATTGTTTTATTAACATGCTACGTAGTAGTAGTTTTAACATGAATTTTTAACGTTGCAACAATCCACACACCTAAAATACATAGATTTCAAACTAGATTATTAATCGTCTCCCTTTACTTGTGTCTATCGTCTGTCTCTCTGTTTATGCAAGTTGTCGATAAAATTTCGATTATCCTTTTTACGTCGTTCACATATGTATATGGTGGTTGTGCATAGTTCGTTAAACGAGGAAGAAGGGTGACACGGACGAGAGAGCCCTTCGATAGAA
>JAIFRP010000031.1:2919019-2933481 GCA_032403825.1 Odynerus spinipes
CTCTCTCTCACTCTCTCTCATCCTCCTGCCACTACACCCCCGCGTATCGCCATCTTTGTAGAGAAACAGGATGCCGTAACTATCGCGGCAAATTTTTAAGCATTCCTTTCGCCGTTCCGCTCGAGTTACTCGCCTCTTCGTCGTTCATCGAGTATCATACACTGGAGGTATAATAAAGAGAAGAGAAAATTCAAAGTATCTTCCGTGTTATCAAAAAATTCGAATTTTTTGAATCACTAACAAGTTCACCTAAGATATATGTACCTATTTGGTTACACGAGCAAACTCCGATCTCGATTGTAGACGCGTGTAATATTCCGCCCGACTTAGCATCGATCTATACTACTTGGCCCGTCGGTAATCAAGTCCACGTGCTTCGCCGACTTTAGCTATACTACTGCGAAGCACTTCCCGGAGAACTAGTGCTCGTGGCTGATCGCAAACTTGACTGTAACTACTACGAATGATTTACGGTGATGTAGTCCTCTCGAATAGCTCTCTCTCTCTCTCTCTCTCTCTCGCACACTCTCTCCGTTTGTACCGATGTAACCTCTTGCTCGATCTACTATTAAAGACTTGTGAACTTCGATCTTGCCAGTCGTAAGACGAATCATCGATAAAATGATATATATTCGCGATAAATGTTCACCGTTTAACGAAACTACAGTTCACGGTGACTTTCGAGCAAATAGGTAAAAGGAAGAAAAGCCCGAGCCGATTGGCAGCCCACCGGAGTCACATTTAAAACTACGATAGCTCGCGTTTGAGGTTGAAACCAACAGGTTCGAAGTCTTCTACGGACGGTGAAGCCGCTTGGACTCGGACACTTTGTGCATGGATTATAACCGGGCGACTAAAAGCAAACCGCGTTTTACTTGGCATCGCAGTTTAACAGGGTTAAGTCGCAGCGGTTCCCGGGCTTTTAACTGAAACAACACGCCCCTGCATTATATATCAAAAGAGCGAAACGCACTGGCGGACTGTTTTAATATGTACCGCTTGGAACTCCGGCGGCGGCTGCTACTGCTACTGCTGCTGCTGCTGCTGTTGCCATTGGTTGTCGGTTGGTGCGACAGTCGAATGGCTTTCTACCCGCGAGACTCTATCCGTCTCCCTCTTTCTCGCTCTTCTACTTTGTCGGGAATATTTCTAATGTCACCAAAAACCTAAACCACCGACGGTGACCGCGATGGTCCAGGTACTCCGTGTTTAACCGAAGCTACTCCTACGTTTCAAGATCTCGTCTGGTGAAATGACATTTTCGTACGCTCGTCTACGATCCTTGTGGGAAAGTCTTTTTCTCCAGGGTACTCGAAGGGTGTAGCGTCACGAACAAAGGGTCTCGCGAAGGAGAAGAATTTTTTGACGGTCTGTTCCGAAGACGGAGGGTCCCTATGTAAAATATTTCTGATCCTCCCGATCGATCAACCCCCGTGGAAGAACGTGGGGTGTCTTGGATCGACATTTGCGCTCGTAATTTCATTTCGTTACCCCGCATGCGTCTTTGATTCGATTACCCGTGTGAGTCATGCCCGAAACGATAGCTACGTATGAACGCGAACGACCATCTACGAGGATTCGTCCTTTTTTACGTCTACGACGAGAATTTGGGTAAATTTGTTTGGACGCGAGATTCTATACTTCATTTTTTCATCAGTCGGATAGATGATAGAGTGGAAATTTTAGGACACAAAAGTTTTGACGAAGTTAGCCAGAAAATGCGCTCGTAGGTTATACTTCAAAGTTCGACAACTCATTTACTTGTTCTTGATATACATCGCACGATAAAGCGTCGTTTAATACGATACGAATTATTGCGTTATAATATTTATCATATTTCTTCATAGCCGGTACTCCTCGACTAATAAGCTTTTCATAAAAGATCGAGAGCCACAAAGAGAAACGAGGTCAACGCAAACGTTTTCTCAACCGATCCTCTTTTCTCTTAATTATCAAGAACGATAGACTCACCTGAATTCTAGCCTCGTTCAATTTGGTGGTCCTCGCCAATTCCTCTCTGCAGTATATGTCCGGATAATGAGATTTTGCGAACGCCGATTCCAATTCTGCCAGCTGCTCCTGCGAAACAATTGGAGACCATAGTAAAGATTGATCCGTGTTGGTCGAGAGGAAATTTGGGTAAGGGCTAGGGACAAGCTGAATCCGGATGATCGACCTACTACTATTTTGGGGAAATTTTGCAGCGAGGTCAATAGGTCGACGAAAAAATGAAGAAGGGTGATCGCCGAGATTGATTTAAATAACAAATATATAATAACAAACAAATATATCAGACGTACCTGCGTGAAGGTAGTCCTGTGCCGTCGTCGAGCCGGTGTAGGACAACTCGCGGTGGTAGGTGTGTGGCCAATGTGAGGGCTGGAGGCGCAAGGGTCCGGTTTTAATTTTTTAAAAGCTCCTTCGGCTCCTGAAACGAAGAAAAACGACGTTAGGATACTTTCCCAGAAACGGTAAGGATAATGAATCGGTGTGTGGGAATGGTGGTCGTTAAAATATTTAGAGAAATGTACCGTCCGATGTTTCCCGTTTATTTTCATGATAACTAATGTGGTTTAATGAGCTATGCTCGAAATGAGCGTTTCGAAAGTTTAACGAGCGTATAATTTTTATATATTATACATAGCTCTCACTCGCTCCCTCCCCCCTCTACCTCCTCTCTAAAATTTGAAGGTTCATATAGTATGCTCATAAGGCATTAATATTAAATGCACAAATTGCGTCAAACTAATATCACGAATGTTCGTTTTGCAAAAGCACCAAGATGCGATAGCCCCACTGCCATTTTTGTTCGTTGGAATAAAATGTTCTCTCGTCGGTAGGTCGTTGCCTTTACATTCGTAAAATTTCGTTAAGTAAAAGTATTATTCTCGTTTAACGGTTAATCGAGCGTAATTAATGTACTTAAAGCGGTATAATGCGGATGCCCTTTGAAAGTTACTACGAAATCATGTTTTCGCATAATGTATAATATTTATTGCCCCGTTCGTCGGTACACGGCGTGCAAATATGCCGCATTCATTTTCATTTTGAAAATTTGACAGGGGATAGGCGAAGTTACGGCGGTAATATCATCGAAATTACCGAACTTCAATTTTGAGATATGAATATGGAGTCGTTTGATGTTGCGCGCTCGGCATTTACAATAAAATAACTCGATAAGCTTATATCGATGATAGGTAGAAAAATAAAATTGCTTTCCTCAAAGTTTAGTTACGTGAAATCGCGCACGTGTAAATGCACAACATTTATTCATACGTCGGATAGAGTTGCGTTACAGAGTCGACGGATTTTTGTAAAGTAATACTAAACGCGGACGAGTGAAATATACGTGGAAATGTATAAATTGCAATATCATACGTTCCTCCTACGTACCTACATATATCGTATTTCAATCATGTTTCGCGTTGGTACCTACGTACCTTTTTATAACGAGTAATAAAAGTCTTGAAAACGCGTTTACCGCGTTTAATGCGTTTCTTTTAAAACAACGCTAGAAGTAAACTAGTTTCTACTCTTTCCATGAAACCGAAGTAATCGCAGGAGAACTTGGAAACATTCCTTTCGTGAAAATTAGCGTGAACACTTCTCGACGAGCGGCTGCTAGAAGTAATATAGAGTAATCCTACGACTATTTCAATCTTATTTTGGAACGCTTAATCTCTTTTAAAACGTGCCAGCAATTACGCGAAGAACACCGTGGGAGTCGAGTATCTTAATGAAAGGGAGAAGAATAAATTCAGGTGCACCGTTAAACGGCAAGCTTCGGTGAGACATTCTGGTTTCTTTACGATCGGGTTTATCGTAATTCACTTGTTCCTTAATTAGGAGGAAGTAGGAGAGAAGAGATCGGCTTATGAAATTCCTAAATTGATTCCGACAAAAGTGTCCGATGTTTGGTAGTAAAGGGAAAGAAATTTTCTTTGATCGAACAAACTTGGAAATGTTGTTTAAAAAAATTTACAACCATTCTCGAACGTTCGAGAAGAGCGACGACGAAAATAGAAAACTGACGAAGTTTACAGAAGCTTCTCGTTTCTCGCGCTTAAGTATCGTTAGCAGTTCCATAGTATAGCCAAGTATCGTTTCGAGTTTGAAGTCGAAATCCAGATTTCGATCTGTTGAGGAGTCCATGACCGTCTTAGTTATTTCATGGTCCCGGCTTTATGAACGAACGACGGACGTGCGGCCGGTGTAACCGTGGCGAGCGAAGTCCCTCGCACTATGCTAACTTGGTTAGGGCGTTAATGACCTAATCATGTTACATGCTGATTCAATGTTCAAAGATGAATGCTGTCCACTTTACATACCTTCCCTCGTTACCTGGTGAGTGTGGAAACTCGGTCAAGTTCATCAAAGAACACAAAGGGCCCCGTCGGCCGACTTTTACATAGGGCCTCCCTCGACTCTCTAGCTTCGCTCTCAACTTTCTAGCCTCGCTCGTTCTCGCTAACGGCACGCTCGTGACCTAGTAATTAACGCAGAATTGTTTTTCTCGATAGAGCCTGATCGGGACGCCTTGAAATATGACCGCGAAATGGACGACCTTTCGTTCGTCGAATTTTTCCTTTATTCTGATTTCTTGGGTTTTGGTTTAGTCGGGAAGAGTATCGTGTGGTATGAAGGATATTAATAAATGGAGGATCGAATCTAGTTGTATTTTTAACTCCAATAAGATTGTGCTGTATATAAAAGATGTTTTGTTTCCGGTGATATTTTTTAATCGAGACATTCGTAACAACGATACAATAACAAACTAGTCATAAATTTGTGAAATAAGGGAAAGATTTTTTTGAGTGATAGAAAAGATAAAAGTTGCCTCCACTTTTAGAAGTGACAAGTTGTTACTGTTGAATGTAACATAACGCCGAAGCAACGGGAGCTCGATGATGCGAGAAAGGAGTGTAAGCGATAACTGTGCCGGCCGTTTAAAAGGACATCTGTTCCCGGCTATAGAGCCCGGGTTTCTGCGGCCAAAGTAATAATTACCGGCGATTTTAACGAGAGGACACGTGCATCCTACGTCGTTGACAGTTCGACCAATGGTAATACGATTTTCGATGGGCACGCGCCCTTCAGCTGCCCGTCGGCATCTGCCAAGGGATTACGATTACTTTCGGAAGGATATTTTTCAAAAAGTCGTGGATACTTTTGCCAAACGAGAATGACAATGAAAATGGGGATAACCTAATTAATATTAGTCTCAATTTACAATTAGTAATATTAGTAACTAGTTTAGAAAGAAATAGTTTGGTGTTTTCGATGCTTTCAAGAACCCTACGAACTAAAAAATTAATATCTAATCTAAATCATCATAAAAACGATTAATCGAAGCCAAGCAATAAAGTTTCACTTTTTCGATCGGTGAAGAAAAAGAATTCCTTCCCAAACAATCATCGCCTCTCGAATATCATGTAAGTGCGAAAAGCCGAGCGATCGAGTTCGCTTTTGGAAAGAGAGAAGAACAATGAAAGGGAGCAAAGGGACGGAGATAGCACTCGTCGCGCCCTTTCGAAATACGCGGATGACAAGACTCGACATGCGTCCGCTCCACGTCCGATATTTCGAGCCTACCCCATTAGTGAACCCCTAGTGCTAAGCTCTCTTAAGCCCCATGAGCGCATAATAATAGCCCATAGAACAGGTAGCACCATATGTCTGCCCGGGTGCTCATTGTCGACACTTTTCGCTCGTACGCGCCTCACCAAAGCGCGGCACGCCTGTTCGGGGCTCAACAAGCGGAAAATTCGTCTATCTCGATGACCGCGCGATGTACATTTTTCTCGGGAAAGAAAAGTCATCTTTGCTATCTCGGATTTTTTACGGAAATATTGATTCTATCGTATGATCTGATAAAAAGGGAAGAGATTGTTTGTTCGGCGGGGTGCTGATTGATTTTAGGGTTTTTATCAATGCTGTATCTGAATGTAGAAATAGTGGTAAAGTGTATATCTCTGGATGCACTTATACTTATTAACGAAGGATCTTAGTTTTGTGAAGATCATGAATTTAAATCGACTGCTACTTATACGATATACCATTAAATAATAAGGGTTGGTGGATATTGTGTATGGGAACGTTAAAATATCTTCGCTGGGTCGAGTAAATGATGTTTTGCCCTCAATTTTTGTAGGGCTCAGAATTATTGCCCAATACTAATGGTAGCTGGTATAAAACTTCGCCCAAGGAAGATGAGTTAATCGTTAAATAGAGAAATAGTAGAAAGAGCCATACGTATCGAATACGCACCAACGGTGGTGGTCGCCCCGACGCTGCTTCTACCCGGCGTAGCCGCGGGCGTCGGCGGGCTCGCCTCGAGACCCTGATGCACCCCGTAGAGCCCGAAGTCCTGCTCGTTCGAGCTCGCGCTGCTACACTTCCTCTTCTCCTGATTGTGATTCAAATGGAAGCTGTCGTTCTCGACGAGGCCAACACCGAGTAGGCCGAGGTTTGGCCTTAGCTCGTCCATCAGCTTGTTCTGCCCGCAGTTGGCGGCCGCCGCGGCGGAGAAGTTCAATTGTCGGCTGAATATAGCCGGGAAGATGTTGAATTGCTGGTGATCGAGGCTAAGGGCGGTCGTCGGCAGAGACGAACCGCCACCGCCAGCAGCAGTGCCGCCGGCGCCGCCGCCGACGGATGTCCCACCGACGGTGCCACCGACGGTGCCGACGCCGGCCGCACCGGGACCACCGCTACCTCCGGACAGGTCGTTAGCCAGGGTGATGCCGGGGGCGACCTTAGCGAGCTCTTGCGAGAGTTACCACCACCTGACACCTTTCTCCTGTCTACCACTGCATGCTGTGTCCTTCTTGCGCGCACGAACCAACCTGATCGAGTCTTTCTCGAGGAACTTTGTCTCGTTCACCAAGAAAGAGTGTTATTCTTCCTCTTCTCCCGTGACTTCTATTTTCTAAACGTTTCCCTTCGATGCTCCAGGTGATCAGCCGTAACTACTTCCTCTTCAGCATTGGTTTTACCAATTGGCACTCTTGGCAATAGGCTCTTTCGTATTCCAGATCGTGTAGCACAATACCACGTTGGACGTTGCTAACGCGTTGTCTTCTGCCGGGTTATGTCACTGTCGCTGATTATCACTGTAACTCCTTGTAACTGGACTTGTCTCTGTCGAGTCTTCTTCGGGTTCCGTACTCTTCGGTATAACCTGTCCAAGTCCTTCGCGATAGGTTCTTTAGTCTCGGAGAACCAAATTACGCACCCGAGTCCACGATCGACGAATACCGACGAGTCGTCTATGAATGACCAGAGAAAGTTGAAGATCCTCTTTTCATTTTCCAAGTCGGCAACGAGCAAGCGGAAGAAGTTAGAAGAAGAAGAAGAAGAAGAAGAAGAAGAAGAGAGAAGGTCGGATCTCGGTGTCCACGGGAAACGCGGTCGGTTTATCGCGATATGACCTCGATTCGAAATTCAAATCTTATTATCTCCTGGATCCAATTAGGAGGGCGAACGAGCGGAAGAGATTGGGGTGGAGGATAGAAGAAGAGAGAAGGAGAACGGAGAGAGAAGGATCGGCACGGACGAAGGGGGTGGCGCGATGGTGGTTGGCGCCCTTGAAAATCGAAATAATTGCGAATCGCGTATATCTTCGAGAGATTAGTCTCGAAAGCGGCTAGCCCGTTCGTCTTGTCCCTCTACGAGCGTATGCGAATCTACGGAACGCGAGCGTGGTCGTGGACCGATCGTACGGCGGAAACGCGAAGGGTGACGGCGCGATTCCGAGCGGACTCTCCGCGCCCTTCCTTCTTTTCCTTTCCTTTCCTTCGTATATACTACTATCGTGATACGTGCGTCGGACGTTTACGCGGAAGGGAAAAGTCGAACCGTTAGGATACGAGATACGAAGAGTGTCGGCCGTGGCGCAGAGGGGCGACCGCTCGCCGTGAGTTCTTGTGGGATTCTGTCCGCGAAATGCAGTTATCCCGGTGAGTCCGCGCGGGGTGAAGTGGAGAGACGAGGAGAGGAGAGATCGTAGTGGTAGTAGTACCAGTCGTGCTGGTGGTGGTGGTGGTGGTGGTGGTAGTAGTAACGCTAGTATTACCAGTAACAGTGGTGGTAGTAGGGTTTGTTGCTGGTCTCTATCCCCTGCTCTGTGTGGAGGCTTGGTTGCGCGCGCGAGAGCACCCTCGCGAGCACCCACGCAGTGAGAGCGACCGGCAGCGGCAGCCTTCCACCCCCCGATTCGCGAGCGAGCGAGCGACGAGCCACGAGATTCTCCGGAGCACGATTGGACGCGAGGGGGATGCGTTGCTCTGGTAACGACCAATCGCCGCTTCTCTTTGCCTTCTCACCCTACCCCCACTCCACCCCAAAGATGGCGGAGCTACCAATAAAAATTCCACCGGAAAATAGCCTGCGAGCGATTTTCTTCCCACCCTGGTCTCCCCCTCCGCGCCACCCCTTCTCCTCCTCATCATCATCCTCCTCCTCTTCCAACCCCGTCTCACCATCCTTTTCCACGCGTTTACACGATACACACTGGCGCCGACGCACATCCTCACCACTGACACTACCACATGCACGGGCTCCACCGTTAGCGCAGCATCACCGAGGATGATGTTGGGACGAGGGGTGGCCGAGGGTAGAGGGTTGTCCGCGCCTTTCCACCACTACCATCAACCCTCCATCCTCGTTCGCGCTCTCATCATCGTTCTCGCCGTCCTTCCCACTTGAAACTTTCTCTCTCTTTCTCTCTTATCGGCGACCCTCCCATCCCGTTTTCCATCTCGTTCTTTTTCTCTTTCTCTTTATCTCCCTCTCTTTCTCTCTCTCTCTCTCTCTCTTTCTCTCTTTCTCTTGCACGCGCGCTACGTTTTTCTATCTTCTTTTTTATTATCCTGCTGCAGATAGCTTTTTTAATTCTTTTCCCCTTTTTCGGGATTTGATTGTAACGTACACCCAAGTCTGACCCACCTGCGCCTGGAGATAACCCGTGTACCACTATTTTCCGCGTACACCATCGACCGTGCTGAGTTTCGGTAAAGGAAAGCTCGCTCGATCAGGACCTACCTTTGGGTTCTCGATGCACGTCCGATCAAATAGACGTTTCGATCACTGACCGAAGCCATTATCGTAGTAGTAAGTGTTTAATAAGTATTCAAGTTAATTCATCTTTTCATTCTTTCTAGTATAAAGTTATATCGTCGAGCTATTTCAATCGATTTTATTAAACATTTATTAGTATTATTATTTTGTGATCGGTGAGATTTTTTAGCAATTGAATTACCTGAATTAGGAAAGTGATTTTTGAAAGAGAACTTCTCCAGGAGGCAACGAAATGATGACGTTTTAAAATATATAGTCCCCACTACTTAATTTTTTTTTTTACTTTTGTCAAGGAACAACAAACGTGTAAAGGTTTCGCGCGGACGAACGATTATTTCGGTTCTTTCAATCCCTCCCAAATAGAACGCCCCCGGCACGCGTTTCGAATCATCGTCGCAGTCTATAATTTCGTCGGTGGTGAACGTAAAAAATGCGTACGCGTTCGCCGGTGTTAAAAGCGGGCCAATTCAAGACCAAAAACCTTTCTATTTAAGGTTTCGCTTATTGTCGTCCCGATCACGCCTACCAATCTCGTCGTCGACCTTTTTCCCATGGCTCGTCACACTCGTTCGGCCTTTTCTCTATCTCGAATACCCCAGAATATCACTAGACAAATGTAAAAGTTACTATTTTCTAAAGAAATTTTGCCTAGAATCTCGCGATACCTTTTAAACTCACTTCCCCTGCACTCGAGAGACTTAAACTTTCACGAAACTTGTCTCGTGTCTCAAGTATCGGTCTAAAAAAATCCAGAAGGACACGATCAAAATATAAATTCGCTCGTCTAGTGGGGAACACGGTGGAAAGATCGATTCTTAGATAAAATCCATCTGATCTGCAGATAACGTTCGAGTGCACGCGGACGATCGCGTTGGCGCCGCTCTCGAATTCCACGTGGATTTCCATGTAACGTCAAACCGCTATTTGTACACTACTCGCCGGTCGATCGATCTAATTCACGGGAAGGGTAGATCGCAGGCATTAGATTAGATCTTGGAGAGTACAGTGTCCCTGAGATCTACATGGACCATATGCAGGTTGTTGAATTTTGTAAGGGTAATCTCCAAAGGCAACCCCCCCTCCTCCTCTCAGTTGCATTGATCTCTTATCTATTCTATCTCGTCGGTGTAAAGTTTCTATCGTTTTTGATAACTACGAGTTGTAAAAAAATAGTTGAACTCGATTTCGGCTGAAATTATTTTCATTTCTATCGCCCATACGAAAATGATCGTTTGTTATTCATGAAAGTTCAGTACGTGGATCGAAATACAGGGGAATATCTTGTTGATCAACGAGCCGAACTTTCCACCGCGAAGTGTTCCGTTTCGGCCTGTCCAGATGGGAAATCCGCCCACTAATTTCTTGATCCTGCAGATGTGCGTATATGTAGGTACTAACGCGTGCGCGGTCTTATAGAAATACGCCTATAATCAGGTTACAACCTACGACACTCTGCACAATTGTATCTATGAGTACGGATACTCATAAGAATCATGAAATCGAAACTATCGATGGAAGATCAATTATTTAGCGTGACGTATTGTTATGTGAAAAAATGTACATTTTTCTAATTTTTTATTGGTTACATTAGGTCAGGCGAGATTGAATTAGTTGTAACATTCCCTTGGGGGTTACATAAATTTTTGATCGCACAATGTTTATTATTTTTCTATAATTTATAAGAACGAGAACATTTCTATTTCGAGGGTGAGTTCGTCAAGGAGCAACGATTTATTGTTAGCAAGTGTGACAGATTTCGACCACGCCCAACCGATATGGTAACCCCTCGTGATCGGACTAGATCTCTCCGCTCGAACGAGGCGCATCGGAAATTTTTGTCTTTGATCTACGCGCCAGGCTACTTCGGGGATCGTATGTACGTCTACGTTAATAAATAAACAACGACGAGGTCGAGAAAGCGCGATAACGTCGATCGTGACGTCGATGGAAGAATCGATTCGAGTTTCTTTCGAAAAATAAACATTTAAAACCGTAAAGTTACACGATCTAATTGCAAAACTTCGAATTCCTTTTTTTTATCAATTTTTTAGATCGATTTGTTGAAAGCCTCTTCGAATCGATACGACGACCGGAAATGGCTTTTGGAATGGTCCGTATGACGTAGACGCGAACGCCATAATAAAACACAATACCGATAAATTAAAGCGATGACCGATTCGATAGACTCGTTCTCTCGAAGGATGGGCGTAACTCCGGTACGAGGGCAAATAATTGGCCTATTCAAATTATGTACAATATTTTGACGTGGTTTTATTGGTGGCACGTGCGGCGAGCAAAATTGGCAAGCACGTGCCATACCACGTCGGCTATAAGTCGCCGACTTTCATACGCGCGTCGGCCACTTTTGTTCGACTTAAACGTTTATATCTCGATTTTCGCGACAGTCGATCCACGTGCCGGAGGTATTATAATATTAATCGACCAATCGCCTTGTTTGTTTTTGTAAAATCTTATACATCTTTTTCTTAAATAGATATATTTTTATTTTCATTTGATTATTTATTTATTTCCTTCTCTCTTTTCTCTTCTTTTTTAAATAAATAAACGAAAAGTAGCGAGCGTGTTTCGGATCGGCATCATATTTTCAATCTCCGAATTTTGACGAGGTAAACTATCTTATAAATCACGACAGATTGAATTAGAACGTGCAATTAACGCAGGATCCTACGTCGGATCTAATGTTCTCTTTGAAACGAGGCGCGACTAACTAGCGAGAAGGAAAGACGATAAGTTAAGTGCTTAACGATTATGAAATTCGATGACCGATCTTCACGACGACGAAGCTTACGTAAAATTGCATATAAAATTGTTACAAATTTTTACATTAGTAATAATTAGGAAATTTTTTAAATATTATGCTTTTTCATTCTGCATTTTTGTTAAAGTTTTTTCCTTTGTTTTCTTAAAAAAAAAAGATGGAGATACGCGTTCTTTACACTTTTCATTTACATTTTTCTTCCTCGTATCTCCGGTATTACAAGATTAAGAACGCTCTATATCGTTCCCGTGGTACATAATAACTGCGATGCAAACAGAGGCCGCTGGTAACATAGCAAGTGTAAGGTTATATACTACAGAAACGAGTCCTCGGAGTATACGGAGGGTTGTACTCAAGGGAGAGCATATACCCAGAGAACAGGCTCATACTATCTCCAGTTCACCAACCTGGAGTTTTGATACTTCTGCTTCCCGAACAACAAGAATTTTCGATTCTTTGGAAACCATATCCATATCACTGTCTTAATTACACCCTTAAGACGATTCACCGTATCATTATTACATAGTACAATAGATAAAAAAAAAGATTACACGTAATACTTTAGTTCCATACATTATGCAGCACCAATTAAAAACGATTTACGAAATCTCGTTCGCAGTTTATCGTTTTAAACACATAAACGCGGACTTGTTTCGAAGTTATTCGTAAGATGAGCGGGATACGATTAACTTCCAAGTCAATTTTCCAAGATACCGAGACTTACTCGGCCCTCTTCTTTTTTTTATATACAATAATGTGCTATCAAGCTGTAGGTAAATAGAAAGAGAAGAGGATGAGAGAGAGAGAGAGAGAGAGAGATACTTTCACCACTTTTATCGCGTTACCTCTTCGACGAACTTTTACGGGGTCCGCGCATTTGTGGATGGTAGAGAGTCGTTACGGTGAGAACCATGGACGAAAACGTAAGAATTTCATCTAGCATACATATATATATGTATACACATATACATAGAGAACGAGGGAATTGCTCCACTCGGAAAGGTAATGAGAGCGGGATTATAAGATTACAGCGGAAGCTACTCGAGCGTGTTTATTCTACGCGCTCGGAACTCGGAAATAAGTCGCTTCTATTCTCGGAAGATTAATTTCGTTCTTGACTTTCGCCTACGATATTCTCTTCCGAGACTATTCTTTTTCGATAGATCTCGATTTGCTACTCGGTTGACAAACGATTCGACTGTTTGCTTGGATCGTTTCATGTTCGGACATTGACACATATGTATGTATGTATATATATCAGTGATTATAAAATTGATTATATCTAAGTTTTATATTATACACTTTTTTTCTTTTCGAGATATTTGGAATTTTGCCTGTGGGCGTATTAAAAATATTTTATTATTATATAACAGGGTATTACACAAAATTCTCTTCGAATGTAAATTTCTTTTATGCCCGTGAAACGTGTTTTTTGAGGTCTCAAAAGAGAGACCATTCTTTGAATTAATTTTCTTTCTTTTTACAGAAAGTGAGAAAAAGGGTCGTACCGTGTTGGACTATTTTTTTATTAATACTATATGTATTATAATACGAAATAAGCGATAAATTTGATATTTTTTGTAAATCTTTGATTCAAGCTTTTCTTTTATAAATCATCGATACACACACACACACACACACATACATATTATAGCGAGAAACGTTTCGGGACTTTTAATGGAAACGTACGGAACGTGTACGATCTGTCTTCCACTTTCGTTAGAATCGCTTTATACATATATAAGACGCGTAGAACTTGTGCCTCGGGCTCTCTCTCTCTCTCCCTCTCTCTCCATCGATCTTTCCTCGATCTCTCGATCCCCAACTCATCCTCGCTTCCATCTCCGTTAGGTCCTTAAGCTTTTCGCCCTCTCCTTCCACGATTTTCGTACAGCAGCCACCCCATCGTACCAACCAAGCCAACAGCACCACCTCCATACCATCTCCTCACGGTTCCTCGTCATCTTCCTTCTCGTCGTCGTCTCTCCTCTTCTTCTTCGCTTCTTCTTCTTCTTTTTCCCTCCCTCGCGTGTTTTGCCAAGAGCCCTCACCGGCGGAAGCGTCACGTACTGCTCTGAAACAAAAACGTAGCGACGTCAAATGCGATTACGAGAGCTGCGAGAGCAGCTCCAGAACGCGGATGCTGCGCTAGGTTGGGTGGACGAGAGAGAGAAAGAGCAGGAGAGAGAGAGAGAGAAAGAGGGTTGGAGATAGGTGGGGAGGGAGGGAGGGAGGGAGGGAGGATAGAGGAGATGGAAGAGAGGAGGAAAAGGGAGGAAACGGAGACGCGGTAGGAGGATGAGGAGGAGGGAGGGGAACGGAGGTATTCGTGCCAGAAGGGCGGTCGCACGATGGAAGAGAGCCGCGCGGGAGGAACGTGGCCGCTTATCAGGGCTTGGAGGGAGATCCAAAGAGCGAGAGAGAGATAGAGAGAGACGGAAAGAGAAAGAGATAGAAATAGAGAGGGAAAGAGAGGGTGGTTCGAGGGGGTGGCCGAGAGGGTTGGAAACTACGGGCTCGTAGGAGATTCTGCGAGGGCTCAGAGCGATAGCTCCCAATGAGAGAGTGAGAAAGAGAGTAAATGTATGTGTGTACGTGTGTGTGT
>JAIFRP010000031.1:2939616-2951440 GCA_032403825.1 Odynerus spinipes
GATACGCGATCGAGTTTCGATCGGAAATTAGATTGCCTCGAAATAAGAATATTATTAATCGCGTCCTCCGCGATTGATACTGCGGATCTTTACCTTTCCAGCGACGTCCAACGTTGTACGTGGACGACGAACGCAAAACTTTCGATCTCCGATCGAGAATTCAATCTCTGTTTGCACGGTCGTTCTCCTTGTTCACGCGCGCGCCTATCCGTGTCTCCGATGACACAGAAATTAAGAGCGGGGAAAGCGCTCGCGATTCGAAATCGACGAGTGCGACGATTCGAGTATTTTCTTGGATCGATTATTGCTCGAGTTTGGTGTAGGAGGAAGATTTCCGATGATCGATGTCAAGGCGGTAGGTACTTTAATCTCTGGTGAGTCGCGTGTACGTTGATGGATAGCTCGGTGGACATTTAAATGACGATGACTGGCATGTATCGAAAGGTTCGGTGTATTATCCAGAGGACTCTATCTTTCACTCTATATATGTGTATATAGTGTATATAGTGTATATAGTGTATATGTATATGGGACCACCCTGCTTTTCCGGGGCACGTGCCCATGGGTATCGGTATTTCGGGGTGTGTTAATACCTCACTATCCAGACGGATAGAGAGAGAACAGAGCGAAACATCCACTCCTGTACATTGTTTGCGGCTTGGAATCAATAAAAGCATAGCTTTAGGCTACGCTGGTTGCCGTAGCAACGAGAGACCCATCCGCTCCCTCCCCTTCTCGCAAGCTCTCTCGCTCTATCTATCCATCTATGCCTCGATCCTTCCCCTCCTCTCTCTCTCTCTCTCTCTTCTACTATCGCGTTTTCTCTCTTTCTCTTCTCTCGCTCGTTTCATCTCACCCACTCTCTTCTCTCTCTCTCTCTCTCTCTCGTAAGCACGCTCGCGCGTCCATGCACGAATACACACACTTTCTCTCTTCCTCTCTCTTTCTTCTCATCTTTCCTTCCCACTTTCTCCTTTTTCCCTCGCAACATCTATACATCTCTCTCTCTCTCTTTTTCTCTTTCTTGCCATCTCTTCCTCCGCCTTTTCGTTTCTTCTTTATCCTACTCTCTCCCTCTCGTCAACCCTTGATACATCGTGGCAAAAAAAAATTTAGATCCGCCTACCACCCCACCATCACCCTCCACCCTCTCGTTCACTCGGCCTACGCATCCACGACTTTTTCGTCGACGAGTAGAGCGAATCCAAATTATCGGCATGAAACGTCCTTAAGCTCTCGTTTGCTAAGTTCGTTAGAGTCCTCCGGTTACCGTTACACATTCAATTTCAAGTTCATAAAATATTATCGAATCTGGATCAGCGGAACCCTTCGCCCGAGTGTCAACCGTAATGCGCTATGGTTAGCCGAAGAACGCCGTTAAAATTAAATCCTTCTCTTTTTCCTTGCTTCTTCTCCCACTGCCTCTCTCTCTCTTTCTCTCTTTCTCACTCTTGGGGCGATTGACTTTTCGAGGGAATGCCTTTCCCGAAAATTAACATGTCAAAGCGATCATCGATACGGGTGCGCGCGTTCTACAAGAGATTAAGTTCGTTCATTCTACGGCTTATTATTCTCGCGTCCGAGCCGGTAGGAAATTAAGTAGTACTAGCCAAGTTTCTACGGACAAGCCAATTCATTTTCGCGAAGGGAGAATTCTCTTTCATTTTATCTCCATACAAGAAGAAATATATATATATATTAATATAATGAATTAATTGATGAACTAACGAGTATATTATTATTTATCGAAAAAAAAGAAAGTAGTCGATATATAAGTGATCAGTCCCTAAAAATAGTCAGACATCGGATATATCATCATTTTTCATTTCTATCTCAAAATTAATCGATGATTCCTCGTAAAAAAAAGAATACTCGAGATATCCGGCAAGTACAAGAGTTCTTTCTCCCGAGCTTCGAACGAACCGATCGCGCTCAAAGAATGAGCGCGCTCGTTCGGAGCAACTCGCGGAGAGCGCAAACTCCATGGAAAAACGTCGATAAGTGTCACGCTCTTCGCCGACGCGAAGTAGAGAGCCTGGGATTGAGACAGCATCCGACAAGGTGTCGCAGGCGAAAGGATCGAGAAAAGTTCGATCGAACTGCGAAGGGATCGCGACTCGCGATCGATTCGATCGTTCCACGTGTCTCAGGTAAATCTCGAGCAAAACTTTTTCTCCTTTCGATTTCGTCCGATTCTCGACGGGGTCATCGCGGGTTATGGCGTTCGACTTTTTTCAATGTTTTTGCGTGGGCGGCGACGTTGGAAAGGATGGTTTGTTTTGTAGGTTATATCAACCTAGCTTAACTTGAGAAGGAGTGAGAGAGAGGGGGAGGGAATAGAGATAGAACGGCAAGAGGGTGAGCACCCTTCCATATGCGAAGATCGCGTTCACAGAAAGCGCTGATAGTCAGGGTTGCTGAGCGCTAGAAATAGCGGGTCGTTTAAAAATGTATTTCCTACCGGGAGCGATCTTCAGTTTGGAAAATTCAACATCGGTGTAATTATTATTCCAAATCGAGGGTGGTCCTTTTTTATTATAATATATCATCCTTGGCATGCTCGTTATTACAATCTTTATTTACGTCACTAATTTTATCATCGATTAAATTTCTAATCAATCCTATTATCGATTACTCAAAAATACATCGATGCATCGTCTAAAAAATTCGCGACACCCGCTCGTTGACGCTTGGAACAAGATAAACGAAATTCGAGTACGCGTAGACAAACATGTTCGTTCCATAGGAACCGAGCTCCTATTAGAGTCGGATCAGTCGGCTTAGAACACGCGAGCTTCTAACCCCGGTATCGGGAAGGAAGATTTCGGAGCGAGGTACAGGTCCCCTGTAAGGCGACACAGGTACATATGGGCCGCCTCGTTGAATGGACCAAATGATATAAATTATTTATAGATTTCGACACCCGTAGACGACGGCGGAGTTCGAGCGGTGACGACTACGAGGGTTGTGTCGAAGTAAGAGAGAGAAAGAGAGAGAGAGTGCGTTCTGTTCGAGCTCCGGGGGAGTGAACAACCACCGGGGGTCCACTTGCATCGCAAAAACCCCTTGGGGAACTCCCCCCAACATATGTACTCTCGCCCGACCACCATCGGCTCTGTATAAAATTGATTCCTAAATACCCTAGATTCGTGCCCGCTCGCGTGTCTCTTAACACCTACGCCCATTCTCTTCACGCTCTATCGGAGAAAGCACGGAATCCGAGAAACGAATGAATTCGATCTTCGGACATACTTTTTTTTTAAGTTAAGAGTACTTCGATGTAACAAAAGATGGTCGAGTACTTTCGCGATACGCTCTTGATCTTGTTGGGACGTTAGAAAGTTATTTGATAGGATGTCGATGTTAATATTGTTTTTTTTTAAAGAGTGGTACTTATTTTAGAAATTTTGCTATCGTGAAAATTCTGTGTTATGATTATTACCGTATATCAGTATGCTTAATTTAATATAATTTATTTAACTAAACGTATGATATTTTAAACTTTTGAAAGAACATTCTTAAAAATATATATTTTATATTATATTTATTTAATTAAATGTACTATATTTAGTTAAATAGGTTATATTAAATTAAACATACTTTAACATAAAATTAGATAATGCCTAATTACGTGTCTTTTCATAAATCAACTTTAAGATCATTTTTTTTACGAACCAGATCGACATATTAAAATGAAAACAGACGTTTCTCGTGTCGCACTCTTTGCATTTTGAAGTTTACTTGTAACTCAGGATACGAGTACAACGTGGAGCAGTGTATTCCCCGAGGCTCAAACTAAATCAATGGGCTTGTGGGTAATCGCATAATAATTATTGGGACCCCCTCTACCGCCCATCTGTCACTGGCCAAGGGGGTATTCGACCCCTCGAAGAGCCAATAGGTGCTTCTAGGGCAACGTGCCCGATGAACGTGACCCAGCAGGTCCTATTGTCGTCTGGATGTAGTCCGGAATGTCGCCCAGTGTCGCCTGGTACCCCGCTTCGTCCTTCCGAACTTTCTCCGATCAGTGCTCGTGAAAAAGGAGACGATGATCGAAATTGATCATGCGGATTCCAGTTGTTCTATGAAATCGAATTGGTGGTACTCGTACATGCGAATATTTATAAAATAAGTTCCATATAAAAAACATAACTTATTTTTGACGGTTCTTATCACATGATGCTGGCTTGTTAAAGTTTTTCAGATTAACAAATGGTGCTGGCGTTTCTCGGTGTTCTCGGTCTATGTATCGCTTCAGTGGCTGGTTTACGTGGACCGCATCATCCAAAGAGCACCGTTTCGCATCATCATTACTCGCCTCAGAAGGATGTTAAGCTGACACAGGATACCAATCTGCTTCACGATGCCACGTGAGTTTCTCACTGATATTCACACATAATTGATAATGATATTAAACATAATTGAATGTATTAATATTTTCAGTCACTTGAAGGAAGATATGGGACCGATAGCGGCCCAGCTCGACTTTTCCAAGATGAGTGAGCAGGAGATCGAATTTCATTACTTCAAGTACGGCTGTTTCAATTATTTCAATTTAACAGTACCGGTAGACGAATCGGAGTAGTTGACTTGTGATTCTTGATTGCAGGGTGCACGATATCGACAATAATACCAAACTGGACGGGCTAGAAATTCTTTACGCTATTCAACATACACTTCACGAACATAATTCGGCTGCCGATGAAAGTAAAAGTTCCGACGAGGTCCACGAAGATGAGGAACAAGTGAAACCAGAGGATGAGTTGCCGTGGATAATAGGTAAAAAGATGAACGATGAATGTACGACAGTTTTACAATAATCGTTGCTAACATAAACATTGTATTTTATAAGATTTCATAGACAGAGTACTGGAAGAAGATGATCTAGATAACGATGGCTACTTGGGATACGTCGAGTACGTCTTGGGAAGGCAAAAGGACCACATCGCTCAAGCAAAACGAATTGGTAGAAATAATATAAAACAGTGAGAGATCATATCCCTAATTATAAATGTTCTTTACGACTAACAACAATATACACGTATATGGAATATCTTTTGTATAATGCAAGCACGATCGTGGAAAACTATATTCTGTAGACAATATTCGAGTAACGTATTTTTAGTTATACAATCTGTGCATTTGTAACGTGCCATTTGCGTGACTACGTTCGTTTGTATAATTTTTATACACAATTTAATCAAAAGATAATCTAAACGGTACAAATGACGGACAACGGATGTGACGTATCTGAGATGAATATTAACAAATATAATTATACACATATATATATGAAAGGGCAAATATATATTACACTAATTATTTATTAATTATTCATACATTCATTCCAGAGTGGCTAAAGGCTCTTCTGTTATTATAATACCTTTCTCCCAAAGATCCTTTGCTATCTGAATCTGTTATAAATATTATTACGAATTATTGGGTGAATTATTTTGTACAGTGTTCGTTGTATTAGGTGTAATTAAATTTAGAGCTTACCTTGTCATCTTCACCACTGATAGGTAAATCCTCTACTCGTATGAATTCGGGATAACGATGAATTATTTCTTTCACGGCAGGTATAAATTCTTCTCCAAGTTCCAAAAATTGTGGCTCGTATTCGTGATACTCTTTAGAATTTTCACAAGAGTAATATATCCTAAATGCGTCCGACTCTTCTACCAACCTAATTGCAAACGATTGTTAGATATAGTGAAAAATAATAAATTGGAATTTGCTTTAAATATTGATCACAAATACCTTATACAATGAGATCTTAATAGTCGTATCTTTGTATCGGGTTCAATTTCCACGCGATTTTCCACGATTCCCTCGCCGGTCATTCTTTCTCCATCTTGAGCCACAGAGCACTCTTGTTCGTAATCCGTGAGAACGGGCGGTAAGAAATCGTGCATATAATTTTTTGCCATTTCGTCTGCTGCTTTATCTATATCAACGTATTCTATAAGACGATTAAATAAATGCCTAATTTTTTCTTTGAAGGACTCCCTATGTTCCGATTTATTTGTAGAATTTACAAAACCAGTATACTTTAAATAATCGAGAGGTAATCCTTCACGGAATTGACTGTTATTTGTAATCGCTTCTTGCAATGCATGTGGAATTAATTTTTCTAAGAAATCACCCCAACTGTTCTTTTGATAAACACTGAGAGTGATATGCAAGCTATGAGCGTTATCTACGGTTTCTCCTTGATGTATCGTTCCACGTGGGAGATATAAGAGATCTCCTGCTTGTACTACTGTATCTAGTATAGGTTCTCCTATTTCCGATTGATCAAAATCTTTGGACGAGTATCTTGGCAAATAGTCATTGTCTTTTTGTGGTCTGTACAGCCTCCATCTTTTCTTTCCTTCAATTTGCAATATAAAAGCTTCTATATCGTCATAATGTGGAGCAAATCCTTGACTATCGGGTGGTGTTAAATAAGAATTTGCACCAACGAAGCATCCAAAAAATTCTTGAAGCGTTGCTGCATAGGATATATATTAATTAATTATTATGACATAGCACAGATTAAACGTAATCAAGTTTAATCTTATTACCATTTAATGTATGAAGTTTTGGTATAAAAGTTTGAGGGTTCAACATTCTCACTGAGCATCCATTCAAATAATAATCCCAAACTACACTAGGAACTGCACGACCTGGAGGATTATGGGTTTCTCTTATACCATTGGAATATGATGTGATATCAATATTTTTTGTAAATAATATGTAATGTTCTCTTAATATCTTGTCAAGTAATGGAGTTGACATAAGAAGTTTGTAATATCTAGGACTCTGTCTCTTTATATGCACAGGTGTTTTCTCCCAGTTGTTCCTAAAACAAAAAATTTTTTAAATATGTTCTTTATGAGTATTTTAAGTAGTACTTACTCAAAAAATTCATCAAGCTTCAAAGGATGTATTAACCATTCAAACAACATTCTACTTTTCATTGCTGGATCTTGCAAAGAATTTTCATCTACTATGGTACAACTTGCATCATAATTTTTTATCACGTGTGATTTGGTTTTCTTGCTCAGTTTCTTTCCTTTTTTATTCTTTTTAGTTTTTTTTCCTTCTTGTATTTGATTCACTTGTAAGTTATTGTTTGTTTCAGATAAAGAATTTTCAAAGATTATATCTGCATCATTACTGAGGGAATTATTAACTAATAATAATTTTTTCTTTTTCATATTTTTATTAGTCTTATGCATAGACTTTTTGTGTTTTGTCGTTACCAAACCATTCAATTTCTTTGTATTTACATTTTCTTTGACTAAAGGTACGTTGGTTTTGGGTACAGATTTTGTATCACTTTTGAGTTTATTATTTTTATGCACAGACAATGGTTGTACTTTCTTTTGCTTATTTATAACTTTATCCGAATGTTTTTCCTGCACCTTTACATGCTTCTTTTTAAGTTTTTTAGATTGTATCGATGGCTCTGAAGTTTTACGCTTCATTGCATATGCAGCAAATGCAGAGATTGGTTCACTTTTTGCAAACATCTGTTATAATACAAATTTTAAACATATGAAATAGGTTAATGTTTAATATTTTTCATGAAATTGTTATGGACAATTATATATCTAATTATTAAGAGAGGTTATTGCATTCATAACCTAAGATATTCAAATATTAAAATAAAATTGAACACTTCAACTATGAAACCAAATAACAAAAGCTATTTACATTAGTATATTTTATCTACCTTATTAGTTTTCGCAACTTAATTGTAATACTGAATTACACAAAAACTTAAGTTGAAATCATGCCCACGTTGTTTGGATGCACACAGGTAAGGTTACACTTTTAAATAAAAACCGGCGTCACCTAGTATTCGAGTAAGGAATTAGACAGATACGGATTCTTATCCACTTTTTGAGTCGATTCGTACCGTACAGTACAAATACGCAACAGATTTATTCAGTTAAATTTTATTTAAAAATATAAAGTATTTATATGCCGTATTATACAAGTTTTCTTCAATACTAGTTGAAGTATTATAGTATAATTAAAAGAAACATAATCCTTAAAGAAAAAGAAATAAACACAACCAAAACAATTTTTAAGTTTTTACTTAGAAAAGTAATATAATTCCCTGTAATTTTCTATGAACTTAAATTTATTCTTATTACTTACTGAAAGTAATCTATTTACATTTTTTATGTGATTGTTTTCAAATGTTTGCTGCTATCGTTAAAGTAAATAATTTTAAGTGTCTTTATCATTTTACAATATGAAATTTAGATCCACATTTGGTTAAATCATTTTGATCTTAATGCTTTTTTCTGGAAGCATAAGCATTAGTATACATTAAAGATTTTCCTATTAGATTCACATCTTATACATACATTGTGCTCGATAGTTCTTCACAATGCAAAAGGAATTTTCATGCTTGCTCAGTTCATTGCACTTAAAGGCACACGACCATAGACGTGAAGGCTTGAAAAGATGTCAGAATCAGATGTAACTGTTGCCACGGTCATACAACATCGAAAGAAAAAATATATTAATTTTATCAAAAGATTATGTATGACACTATGATCATATACGTCTATGTTGGTATATTAATCCTATTATGTATTCTAAATAATTTCCGCTTTTCGACTACTAAGACTCTTCTTTATCAAGGCCCAATCTTCCAAAATATCAGCATCGTTAAGCATATAAACGATATATGGTCCTGCTACAGAAACCGCTCTTCTTCTTTCCGTGTGATTTCTACGTCTTCTACCAGTCGTATTTAACCATAAGTCTGCATGAATATCAACATTATTTCTATCTTCTTCCAATCTACGAATTTTCTCTTGAAGATCATTATGTATACAGTCCCAAATCAATTCTTTTTCACTTTCAAAGTTTTGTAACGCCGCTTGCTCTTCGGCCATGAATTTATTTTGTATATTTTGCAATCTGTACTGTTTCAGTATACCAGCTACTTCTGTTTTTGTCTTCATATTTTCTTTTAAACGTTCTAACGGAATTAAATATTCTTCCGATTTTCCGACTCGTACTTCCCCTAGTTTGGTATCGACTTGCGTAATTCTCTCACGATATAATCTATACGAATAAAAAATATTGTAATTAATTTTTGTTATAAGAGAAAGCACTAATCATAAATGTATTTAAGTTTATATCTTAATGCTTTACACTTACTGTTCCTTGAGTAACGTAAATTGTCTCTCTAAGTCAACTAAGTTTTCCAAACACTCATTCCGTCTTCTTTCACACTCATCCTCATCCATTTCCGAGGAGTCATCGCTATCGCTGTGCTCTGCGCTACTGTCACACGACGCTGAACTTTGGTTGCTGTCATTACTATCGTGCGACATTTCTTCCCCTTCTGGTTCTGATTCATCTTTAACACTAGGCATCGGTGCTATGCATTTTCATTTTATTAGTAGAATATATCAGAATATTGGTAGAATATTCCATAATAGCAAACCACAATACGTATATGTTAAATCACATATTTGTAAGGTTAATAGTTACCTTTAGTCAACTGTTGAGTTCCGAGGGCTAAGAGATATTGTAAAAGTAAGGAATTTTGGATGAAAAGTGATTCTAAAAAAAACACGTCACCGGTTTAATCTAAATTCCTAACCTTTCACGTATAACCTAAAAAACACAATTTTAATTTTTATATTACGCTCACACACCATAATCAAATAGATATTTTATCATTTATTATAACAGTTACTGTATATTAATGTAAAATAAAGCTAAATAATTATAATTGATAATATACATATATACGAATAATATTCTTCACTGGATTCAGGAGTTTTCTGTCAATTATAAAATATAATTTTTTTACATAAATTCTGTTTAGTTAACATAATATTTATATCCAAGTTACTTACGAAAGTGAGAACATAACACTTATTTCGCGGGAATGTTACTTCTTATTGAAAAATTTCGAGAATGTTATTTGTTTATAAGAAGAGGACAATGTTCACCAATCCAGCGTCAGACTCGGCCAAGCAGCCGCTTATAAACGACCCACGTGACCTCTGCACATGCGTACCCTAGAAATATGGAACGTTCGATTACTTCAACATCGATTTTACCGACAAGGTACTACCTTCTTTACCATGTGGAGATTACTATTTCATATTTCTATATCTACATTGGATAAGAGAAATTTTTTTATCATTCATCGATAATATCACAGCTTTTTTATACGAATAATCCAAATAAAACAATTACAGGTTCCAAATATTCTCAAGTTTGTTGAAATATAATAAATACGCTTACGATAAAAGCATAAAATATTTTTATTAAAAAATCGAGAGGTGTAATAATATAAAATAAAGTTTTAAGTATAAATGTACTTTCTTTCTGCTATCACAGGTTAATCACGCACGAAGTATTAATATTTATATGAAACATGGAATAAATATCTACATGGAGTGATATGTTTTGTTATACAACAATGAACTTAACCTAGACGCTAATAAAGGTTAAACACAAAATTATGATATTTCGAATTGTTAATTGGATGCTATAAGAAATTTTTAGTTAAAAGGTTTTCTACGTACTTATCGAATCGTATCCGATTTATCCAATATCGAGTATCGCTTTCTAAATGATCAGAAGTAAAGATCTTGCGTTTTCCTTAACTTAGAATCTACGATCTAAGATTAAATAAAAATATTTTCTAGACTTAATCGTAAAGTACTAACTACGGAATTAAAGCCATGGATCCAAATATGCAACAGTAACGTAATACTATATCTTCCGATTTATATCTATTCTATATATCAAAATATTTCTACGAAAACATAACAGAGCTGATCGGAGCAACGCGGATAAATAACATTATAAACTAACGAAGATTCAATATCCTTATCTCATAATAAAATATAGTCTCCTTAAGATTTTCACTCGGCTATCGATCATTCTAACCTCACATATAATAACAAGGATCATACATTACAACGAACACTCCAATTTTCAAAATTGCATGCTACCAGGGTCTCCACATGGGATCACCATCGTCCACGCGTTCTACGTCGATCTCCTCCTCGTCGTCCGCGTTAATTCTTTGCGGATTGTTCCCTTTACCTTTGATCACCGAATCTCGTTGGCTTCCTTTAGTCGAGTTAGACTTCGTTCGATCGTTTTCGACAAATTCTGTACAATCTCCCAATGGCACCGTCGTCGTTTCCATGATCGGTGATGCATTTATGAATTTTCGCGCTTTTTCGATATCGGGGTAAGGACTCGTTCTATTATTGGCGGGAATTTGAACGTTCGGTACTATCGCGTTGGCGTCGGGCGTAGGAAGCGGACTTATCGGGCAAGAAACAACTAAATTACTTCGATCTAGGTCAATCAACGTTGGCGATAGGTTAGGCTTGATCTAAAACACAAAAAAAGGAAATGTAATTTTTTTATATATTACTTATATATATTATTGTACTTTATACAATATATAGATCAAAGTACTCACGTTTAGAGAGCTGGTCTTCGTATTACTCTGAAGACCAGCAGCGAGATGCCTGGCCAAGTTCTCGGCTGCTTCACCAGGAAGTGCAGCCAAGAATCTGCAAGCTTCCGCGGCGCAGTGTCCAAAGCCCGATTGCCATCGGCTTTCGGCGGTTACGTCATCGTTCGTGATCGTCGTTGTTCCCGTCGTTGTTGTTGCCGTCACTGTCGTCGTCGTCGTCGTTGTAGTTGCTGTTGAAATACCGACCAAACCGGCGGAACGGGAAGCTTGCAATCTTTGCAGGTGACGTACCGTCAGCTCGAGAATGTCCGCCTTTTCTAATTTGCTGATGTTCTCACCTTCCGTCTAAAGGACATGAGT
>JAIFRP010000031.1:2951748-2969052 GCA_032403825.1 Odynerus spinipes
CTTAACAAACAGTATAGATCGATGTTTAACGATAGTTTAACGCGCCTCTCGGTAGTTTTCCGCGCGTCGATACTTTTAATAGCCTTCCACGGTAACAATAAACGATATCAAAGATTCTTGCCACGGAGCGTTAGCCTTCTCGTTTTTCCGCGATTCGATTCGCTCGCACGAGTCTCGGTAGCGCGAGATCACATCGATGGTAGCCCCCATCGATCCCTCTCCGATTAGAAGTCGTGCGCGACCGAGTCACGGAAGAAATCGTTTTCTTTCCGGGCCGAGATATTACGGGCCGTCCTTTTGTTGGTTTATACAACGACGAGAAAGGATCGCTCTGACTAGCGTAACGAATCGAAATCCAAAGTCACGTAGGCCTTCGCGTTCCTCCGATCGGCAGCACGAAGCAACACCGATAGAGGCGTACGGCTTCTTTCGAAAGTTATTACAGCTATCGTGAATAATTATCAGAAGAGAAATATTAATGAAAGAGATTAACAATCGAGAGAACTCGTTCGCAATCTTCCCATTCGATTATTTAATAAAAAAAGGAACAAGAAATCCAGAAACTTGTGGAAATAAGCAATTAAATAATGGCATCGTGATTCGAAACGTTTCATGGTATAAAAGTAATTGAACTTTACGACCATTACCTGTGTTCGTTAATTATATAAAAAAGAGACTTAACGGATAATCTGTCGAAACGCGCGCCGGCGATATCGGGATTATTATGCAAGCTGCGCAAAACGACGGAAAGCGAAAGAAAGAAAGAAAGAGAGAGAGAGAGAGAGAGAAAAAAAGATAACCGGAATATAAGAGGAACGAATAATGTCACGCGTGAAACGATCCCGATATAAATTTATTCGAATAATTAATGAACTTGTCGCTTTGGTAACGCCGTTGACATTTCAGCTGATTCCCACGGTGCTTGGAATATATTTAAAAGGAAAATCGTTCTGCCACGCGCAGTTGCCGACGGAGAATGCGTTTCCTGCCGGGAGCGCGATCCGTAAAATTGCACCAAGGAGATCGTAAATAGAGCCGGCGAGGCAAGAAACGTGGCTTTCCTTTCGAGAAAGACGCACAGCACGTGCGAGCGCAGGACTCGCTGGACCCGAGTTCGCTCGGCTCAAAGTTTTCAATCGCGGGATCGTTTTTAATTTTGGTACCGAGTTTTTCGATAATTTTCGAAGAAATAAGCGATAACGTTCGCGACAATAGCGATCCATTATTTTTGAAATTTTATTTTAAATATTTCTATCCAGTTTGCCCGATTTTTGACAATTTTTGAAGAAAATGTTGCAAGAAGAGCGTCGACGATATCGATCCACCATTTTCTATTTCTATGTTGTATGTTTCTAACGCGAACAAGATCGTAGAGTTTGATCGAGTATCTTCTCTCATTAGAATCCGTGTTCTAATCGATCGTCACGGATGAGCGAGGATAACGACGTGGAATCGATGTTCGCCGTCGATCGATATATCGTTTTTCGCCTGTGACTAATAGAGAAATCGAGCGCGATCTAAACGGAGATGTTCGGAGCAAGTTCTTCGATTCTAAGAGGTTTAATAAAACAACGCGCGCGCGTGTGTTAGGTTTTAGTGGCTTTTGATTAAACGTTGCGTGGATAATGATTATTTATAAAAAAAAAGATCATGGAAGAACGCGACAAGTGTATGTGTGTGTGTGTGTGTAGAAAAACATAATCTATATGACGCACTTGACGATGACGCGCGTATCGAGAGAGGAGAGAAAAAAAATGTTTCGATCGTTCGATTGCTTCGGTTCCCACGATCGAGGATCATTTTTAAAAATAATAAGTGACGTTACTCGATCCTACTTACCTCGAGCGCGTCTACCATGAGATCCTTCAGCTCGTCGAGGCATCGATTGATACGCGCTCGTCTTTTTCGCTCTAAAAGCGGTTTCGTAATCTACAAATATAAAATAACGTTATTAGAAATATACTTTTTCTTATCATACGTTACGTTTATTAAACAATTACTTAGATAATGTTGATTGGATAAATAAATTGTTAAAGATTGTTTAATTAAATTAAGAATTTATAAATAGTTCTCGTATAAATAAATTATTACATTATTTGATATACGCAATATTTGTTTAACGAACGATATTTTATTGTTGTTTCGGGCTTTGTTCAAATTCGATTAGTTAAATTTTGCTTCGAGTATTTTCTAAATATTATTTGATACTCGTCGTTAAAAAATCACAGTTAATAATATCGAAAGAATTCATTCATCGTTTCTCTCCCTATCTCTTTCTTTCATCACGCACGTATTATCGCTCTTAGGAACGATCCAGTCACGATGTACGTATCGTATCGCATAACGGTTTGGCCCTTGCCGATTTCTTTCTTCGAACAACCGCGTGTTATCTTTGTTTTCTAAGAAAAATACTATATCGTCGCTTTCCTGTCAATGAACCAATGAGACCAAGAACGATTCCTGGTATACGTTTCATTGAGTAAATTAATCATTCATTTAATTTCTTTCATAATAGATCTTGATCGTTCACGAACAAATAAACAATGGATATCCCTATCACATGTTCCTAATCTCTAACGTTAAATAATTCTAGCGAGAATAAAATAAAATTGACGCGTTAATCAACTCTATCAAACCATACGAACATTAACACATATAACATACATAACTTCTTAATAAATAAAAAAGAAATACTTCGCTGTCATCTTCGCACGAGTCACAATAAACAATTTCAAGAAACTAGACCGAATAAAAATTCTCACGCACCTTTTTACGTATACCCGAGCACTTTTAAAATAAGTAATAATAACTATTAAATAAAGAAATAAGAACGACACTTGTTTTACCCTACCTTCTTGTACTGGTACGTCCTTGAAACTGGATGAGGGTAGTCGTACGACATCATGGCACGATTTCGCGTAATCCTCGTAGATCCTCACAAGCATGGACGAAGTTGTCGAGGAGAGAAGGAAGAAATCTCCAAGAATAAAAAAAAAACCGCGGATGTATATATATATATACACGTTCAAAGAGATCGTCTCCGAAGTTCAAAGTTCGAAGTTCGGTGAGTAGGTCGAGTGTAAATAGCGAACTCTAGTACCGTAGGGAGAGATCGAGGAAGAGGCGGGCGCGCGGCTTCGAGTCCCTACGCGAACTGACTCGAATGCTCCCGGCTCTGGCATTCCCCCCTCGTGTGCTTACCCTCACCCAACTTCGAACCCTCCGTGTGGAAGAAGCCACTTTCTGGGATGGAAGCTCGCGGCTATAAACAAAACGTATGCTTACACCGTTTCTTAAGAAATATTGACATAAACATTTCTCTTTTTTTCTTTCGATTCTTTTGGAGGTCGTACATTATTTTCCATTTCAAACGGTAGCTAATTCTTTTCGGTATTTCTTTCGTTTTAATTACTTATTTTTCGAGTTATTGGAGATTTTTTTTGAAGGCTCCTAATTAAGCTACTTTCTTTCTATTTTTTTTTTTATTATTGGAAATTGTCTTTTAAGAAAACGACTCTCTTAATTATCCCCGTTCTTTTTCTCTCTCTTTTTTTCTGTTCCCTCCTTTTTTATGTTATTGGAAATTGTCCTCCAAAAAATTGCCTAATTAACTCCGTTATCTCTCTCTCTCTCCCTCTCTCGCTTTATTTCTTCATTTTTCACGTTACGGGAAATTGTCTCGAAGAAAATGAACGCAAGAGCGAATTTTTATATAATCGTTAATAAAGAAAAAAGCGTCGCCTTTAAATTACGGAGTTACTCGCCGAAAGGTGTAATTTCTTAATTTATTTAAGAATTTTTATCGCGACGTTCGTTATTATACATTCTATACATATACAAAAATACGTACTATATAGAGAGTATGTCACGATACATTCACGATGGACGATGGATTCTCACAGTGAAATTTTATTCAAGTACGAAGACCGAGCGCGTCTCGTTAACGCGTGAGATCGTTTTTCGAAGCTCGCTCGAGGTTGTATGTACGTGCGAGTATTTCTCTTCCCCCCTCTCTCTTTCTCTCTTTTTCTCTCTCTTACTCTTACTCTTTCCTTTTTCTCTCTCCTCTCGTTCAAGGAAATCGTTCCTCGTGACGATAACGGACGAGAGAGCCGACGTTAGAACTACCGACTCGAATTACTCGTTTTGTGCGATCTAACTGCCGGCGCGTGTCGATTTTGTTTGCAAAATAGCCGGACTCGCCGGACGGTAACGCGAGCTCCCCGTATATACACGCGTTACGTATTCCGGACGAGGATCGATTAGAATTTCATTGCGACTGCATATCCGTGCCGTTAATAAAAAAATAACATCCGTTGATACATTAGCTTGGTTACTGCGTCTTGTTATTAAGAAAATGGTAAAAATTTATACGACACCGGTCGTTGGTACAGTAATCGTTTCTTTCGATGCTTCGTTGTCATTCGAAAATTATTTAGAATCATTCTCGTTTCGTTCTCTCGATCTTTTTATTTTATTTTTATTTTTTTTTTAAATTATATATCATTTTTTGCATACATATTTCAATCAATCGAGAATGTTTTTTTATTACCGAGAAACAAACTCTCCGACATTTGACGATCTTCCTAATCTTATAGACTCATCTTCACTTTATAAATCGACTTTAATATAGTCGAGCCACCGGTAGAAATAAAACACATCGATTACCCTTTAAATCTCCGCGTAATTTCCACACACTCGCGATTTCATAAAAATCACGAGAAGAAACTCATCTAATCTTTCATAGGAGACAAGCGAAGACGCTTTACTCGACGAGCTGGTACCTACCTCTCGACGGAAGTACGCTCGTTTCCACTTAGCAATTACTGCAAATTACAAAAAAAAGAAAGAAAGAGAGAGAGAGAGAGAGAGAGAGAGAAAAGAGAGAAAGGAGAAAAAAAGAAGAGTGACTTTTCGACGAGGCTCTAATCGCGATGCTCCCCGGACGAACGACTTCCTCCGTTCTTAATTCCCTGTCGTTTCTTTTGCTATCGTAAATCCGGATTTAATGCCGCGTCTACGCATTTTAATTCACGATCGATCGTTCAACCTTCTTTGCGAGCTACTTTGATCGATCGTTAATGACAAGAAATATTAATTATTTCTCACCGGGCCTATTTTGATTGCGTTAAAAAATCTGGAGAAACAGTCGGAGTCGTATAAATCGTATTAGTGTGATATACGTATAAACGTAATAGAGCTAACCCTCGTATAGCACGGAAATTTATATCACGTTCGAGCAGGAATTGATAATACCAGGAAATGATTTAGTACCGCAGTCATTTTCAACACTCTCGATAAAAACCGAAAGTGTCTTTTCTTCGTCCTTCTCACCCTCGATCTATCGAACGTCTCTCGCCCGCGATAAGAGAAAAAGAGAGACAGAGTGAGAGAGAGAGAGAGGACACAGACGTGGCTCCATTAAGATTATCTTTTCCTGTCGCTGCTGCTGCTGCTTCTAGGCGGATACTTAGAAGTCCTCCGATGGCATCGACGAAGTTGTTACTTGACGCGATCAAAGTGGCCCCATCCTATCTACTTACTTTTTCTCCCCCCCTCTCTCTCTCTTTCTAATCTATTTTCACAATCTTTAACGCGTCGTCCCTAAAATCGAATCCTGTTTTCCGTCATCTAATCGATGATTACACTAGGACATCGGGTATACTAATTAATTTTTTTTTATTAAACACGTGATTACCTATAGTAATCACGATTTTTGCTCTCAAACTGTTCATAGCAATAAACTCGTTAATAAAAATGATCGTTGAGAGGCACCGATGGCATCGACGAAGTTGTTACTTGGCGCGATCAAAGTGGCCCCATCCTATCTACTTACTTTTTCTCTCTCCCCCCCTCTCTCTCTCTAATCTATTTTCTCAATCTTTAACGCGTCGTCCCTAAAATCGAATCCTGTTTTCCGTCCTCTAATCGATGATTACACTGGGACATCGGGTATACTAATGAATTTTTTTATTAAACACGTGATTACCTATAGTAATCACGATTTTTGCTCTCAAACTGTTCATAGCAATAAACTCGTGAATAAAAATGATCGTTGAGAGGCACTGCGATTAGGTTATTCGGTTCGACGCAGTCTCACACTTCTCGAGTGACTTTCACAAGCACGGGCGGACATCGGGCGGCCGGAATACTAGGAAGGAAAACAATAATTAGTGATGTCATCCTGCGTTCAAAGCTCTTATCCGCGCGGCTTATCGTGGTCGCGATGAAAGCTAGTGAGAAAGAGAGAAAAAGAGAGCGTGTAGAAGGGAAGTAAGGCTATCGTTTCGTATCGCGCGCAGGAATGTGTACATAGATATTTATATGTGTGTATATGTATATATATAGATATATACGTAACGCAAAGCGGCTTACGAAGCGGCCAAAAGCGTGCGAATGTTTACGAGTCGCGTTACACGCCTCCTCTTGACGCCACGTCGGCGTCAATGGGAGTCCTGACGTCGTCGTCTTCATAGACTGTGACATACGAACCTTCTTCTTTCTCTCCCCCCCCTATCTCTGTCACACTCTCTTTTACTTTATCAAAAAACGACGTAGTTTTCGTATCGACGTAGAAATCGCGATCGTTTCGAAAAAAAAGAAAAGAAACTTAATTTACGGATTAATGGAGAAGATAGAATATCGAAGCGTGGATTTAATTGAATCTCGATCTGCTTATCTCGAAGCTATTATACGTAAGTACGTTAATAGACACGAATTTCCTTCGGTTTATCGTAGGAAGTCGAGCGAGTCGTGTCCAAGCTAAATATATATATATATATATATACGTTCGTATGTATTACGAGTGGAGCATCTCTACGAAGGAATCGATAGTACTCACACAGATCGATAAACTCGAGACGTATCTCGTTCGTTTTCCAGGCTCGAGTAAAAACGAGGTGTGCGGTTGGCGCTCGGAATGCAGGCAAGATACTAGGCGCCATTGCCACGGCGGTTGCCATAATTAATAAGTATAGTTACAATCCGCGATAAGTAATCCCATCTATCGTATCTCTCTTCTCTTTAATCGATAAAACTTTCGATTTCTTATAGGATGTCGTTGGAAAAATTCACGGAAGGGGAAAAATGCTCGAAGTGTAGGGAAACGAAGTCGAAGATAAAATGAAGAGTTTGGAGGGCGAATAAAGTTGAGAAAATTTGATAAGAAAATGGAGTCGCGAAAGTGGTAGTTTCCTTCGAAGGCGACCAGCATTGGAGACGAAAACGATCTTCTTCTTGGAAAAGAAGAGAGAGAGAGAGAGAGAGAGAGAGAGAGAGAGAGAGAGAGAGGGAGAGACGAAGAAGAGTTCGAGGTCTCGTAGGCGACTCACGATTTTCGTTCCAAGCATAAAGTACCGTCGGTGAAGAATTTCAATTCGTGCGCCACTTTATATCTCTTCTTACTGCGTTCAACTGCCCTTCTTCCCCCTCCCCCTCCTCCTCGTCTTCTTCTTCTTCTTCGTAGAGAGCCCTTCTTCCTCTTCAGCCCTCCTCACGTTTACGTCCTCGTGTCGTTTCGCATGCTCACGGTAGAAAATCGATGTTCCCTCCTCTTTCTCTCCCTCGTTCTCTCTCTTTCTTTCTTACTTGCTACTTGGCGGTTTACGAGCCGAGAGAGGCGCATCGTCTCGCGTGCAGGTAAAAAGTGGTAGCCGCGTTTCCTTCTCTTTGCTTTATCGCGTCTGATTGCGGGCCCAGGCCTCGCGTAAGACGCGGAGGGTACACGCGTGCCCTTCTCCTCCTTCTCATCTTATTTCTTCTTTTTCTTCTTCTTCTTCTTCTTCTTCTCGTCGTCTCTCCTTCCCTTCCGACCACTTCTCTTCCTCTCTTCCGCTCGCCCTTTCCAAGCCACGGCTCGCGAGCACGGGGAATGCGGTTCTTGGCCGATTTGTTGACTCAAAACCCGCCCTCTTCGGTGGACGTGTCGCGTGAAACGTAAAACGACGCGTCGAGTCTCTTGTTTCTTTATTTTTTTTTCTTCCGTTTCTAAGGGTGTGCGGGGAGAGGATGTTTCGATCGTTCGATTCATATAAATCGTGCGATTTGAGCTCACGGAGTATCTATGGCTTAGTTGTTTAATACAAAAGTGGGGCAAGTTTCTTTTTTAACAAACATCTTATTTCGTATTGCTCTGTTTATTTGGAAATTTTGTCTAAAAATGGACGTGCCTCATTTTTATGATAAAAGTCTCATTTTATATTCTATNNNNTTTAAACAACTGTATCCTACAATAACTACAAAGTATACACAGAGAAAGAAAATTGTTCCGATCTCGTTACAAATCATTCCATACACTTACGTCACACCCTGAATCAATTTCCGCGAGCAATAATTCCAATTTTGATATTCCGATTCGCAATTACGAGCCGGAGAGAAAGTAACACGATATTTTTCATCCTCGAGCAATAACGTTTGCCGGTAATGACGCGTGAAAGTCTTGCGTACAAAAAAAAGATGATATTCGATCGAAGATTCGGCGTCAATGTGAAAAGTAGGAAGGAATCGATCGAAGGACGCGATCGCGTCGAAAACAAGGAGGTATCGATTTGCGATCGTAATTCGAGGTTCCCTGGGTGCAGTAGAGCTCTTCGCGCAGATAACGTGAAAAATATTTACGAGAATCGACACCGAGTTTCATGCAAGCGTGAGAAAGAGAGAGAGAGAGAGAGAGAGAGAGAAAGTGGTTAAACGAAGCGAAGAATTTGCCACGTTAGCCGCATCGGAATTTTCATTAGCAACTAAACACGAGAGATTCTAAATAAAAATCACGAACGCGTCGTAGAGGAAATCGTTGTCGTCGTCGCCGTTGTCCTTTGCCATGCCGGCCGATGGCGGCTCGAAATCGGCGCATTTAGCAGGCAGCAGCTATCGTGTTATCGACGAGACTATTCTCGCGTGGAATGCCTTCCACGAACGATACGAGAATAACTCGGGTTACACCTACTACAATGTACATACGACCCGGCCACTCGTCTGCTTCCGTAAGCGAATGGAAAAAATGTGTCCTGGGTGATGACGATAAAAGCGTCGTAGTTGCTCCTGTGTTCGGCTGTCATCTCTTTGCGAAAGATCCTGAAAAAAGAAAAAAAGAAAATTATTTCCAAAGGGTATTGCCCCGCTATGGGAAAACAGAAGCGCTTCCGTGGAAAAATGTTAGAAGAAAGAGAGGAGGTGGAAAATAAGGAAATAAGAACAATACTTTAATTAGAATTAATTATATAAAAATAGGAAATATAGATAGGGTAGAGGAATAATTGGGATGATAAAGCGAGCAATGAAATACACTTATACGTATGCACCTGTATAAAAATACAACCTAACGACCTTATTTAGCATTTAAATTATAAATCACGTTTCCTCGCCCTACTTTTGCCAATCTTCAAAAAATTGGCGATAACAAAACCATAGAATATCATCTACGAAACATAAGCAGACTAGTCAGTAACAGGGTACAAAAAGAAAGGGAAAGAAAAAAAGGAAAAAGAGAGCGAGAAGAAGAGGTATCACATCGATGGGTCCGCTCGAGACCCGAGGAGGATGAGGAGGAGGAGGAGGAGGAAGAGGAAAAGGCGGTTTGCGCTCGCGGCTCGGACGTGTGCGAGTCGCGTGTGGGGCTCGCGCCTGTCGTTGTCTCTGTCGCGCACGGGCCGCGAGGCCCCGTGCCGGCCGGCGGCGGGGCTCGCCGAGGGGTCTGCCAAGGGGTCCGCCGAGGGGCCTGCCGAGGGGCCCGACGCTACGCCGAGAGGGAGCAGCGTGTGGGACGCGAAGCCTCGCCTCGTTCTCACGGTAGCCTCCGACAGGGGCCCCTTTTGCTTGCTTGCCTGCTTGCCTGCCTGCTTGCTTGCCTGCTTGCTTGCTTTCTTGCTTGCTTGCTTGCTTGCTGGCGTGCTTCTTCCTTCATCCACACCTCCCTTCTTTTCTCTCCTCCTTCTGATCCTCTTCCACTACCACCGGCGTGACTCTCTCGCGTGCACGCGTCTGTCGTGCCAAGCACGCGTCTCCCTTCTCTTGCTTCTCTCTTTTTTTTTCCTTCTCCTTCTTTTTTTTTGTGTTGCTCTTCTCTTTTGATCTCGTTGTAAGCCGAGTTTCGGATTTTCTTTCCCCGTGCCTGGTCTTCTTTTTAGATGTTCGATCTTATTGTTAGGTGGTGGTCGCAAGAAGGTAGTTACGAACTGGGCGAGATATCGATCTCGAGATCTCGTTAATTTGACCATTGGTAGATATTATCGAAGAGTCTCAGACAATTTTACCTGTCCATACTTTGTAATCGCAATCGGTCGGTAAAAGTCACTGCCTGTCACCGCCATGAAATTACGAGTTCCTCGACGCGTTATATAAAGGTAATATTACAAGGTTCGCCGCCGATAATTTGGACGTATGCAAAATTAGTGCAGGTGTCTCGCGGATTAACGCTTCTCTCGCGTCCACCCCGGGGTAAGAAAGTCCAGGAGGCGAGAGCAGTAAATTATGTAGCTCGGTCGATCGGACGTATATACGCACGTACGTAAACGTTACAGTTTTTTAAGGATGCATAAAGCGTATAAAAATGTAATTGGTCGAGGTATAGAGGGAATCAATTTCCGTGAGATTTCCCGGCGCTCGATTAATTCCCCGAGTATGATTTTATTCAAGCTGGCATGTTTATAATGACTTATTTAGCGTTCCACGTATGATATACGTACGTAAACGTTGAGTCGCGTTTCGTGAAGGAGCACGAGATCAAAATTGAAAGTACGTCCGACCACACGTCATATTTACTTGTCGCTAATAAGACAATAAGCGTACGCGAAGTTATGATTATAACGCGTGCTCGAAATCATTCGACAGGAAGCGAGTTAACGAACGAACGTGCCAATTTTATTCGGGACATCGGTCGAACGTTAACGAAAGGCAAGAGAAAGCGATGCAATTAAGATTTTAATAAAGTTTACGCTACCTTCGTATCTGAAAGTATCGCAATTATACGTATACGTGTATGTATATTTATATAAAAGTGTGGGTGCACCGGTATTGATATAAAATCATACGAATGAAATGTATATAAAGAATTAGTATAGAGATACGTATAATTTGTACGCGTTTTATTTAATTATCAATTTAATTAGTCATTCGCTGATGTACGTAGATATGTCGGTAAAATTTGACACTACTTGGGAATTTACTCGAAACTCGTGTCGGACTCGATCGAGTGCGTCCATTTTTACGGCACCCTAACTGAAGAATTGGTTAATAAAGTGAATCTACCAAGCGTGAGCTTTGAAAGCATAAATTTATGGATACGCATCGAATGCTACCTTGAATTGTCTCGCATCGGCCGTTTAAATAATCACGAAGCGTAACCACCCCCGTGCATGTGTGTGTGTGTGTGTGTGTGTAGTAGATGGAAATTATTCAACGACACGAAAGCAGGAAAGAAAAATCACTCACCGATCGAAAAGCTCGACGCGAGGGTATTATAAGAATCCACGGAAGCGTGTTAGGGATTATTCAGTGGCACCTGTGCCCCATGACACACATGTACTTTGGATTCTTTGATTTTCCCTTTTTTCGGTCTATCGAACGCCCACGCTCACATTTCCATGGATCGAGAGTGGATCTGGATTCCCACGATCGTTGTAAGGGAACGTGCGCTCGGCCGAAACGGTTCTTGCGATAGCGGTGCGCTTGAATATTCATGAAACGACAATGAGATAGATAGAATTTGATTTTCGAGATTTAGTCGAGTGAAAGAGAAAAAGAGAGAGAGAGAGAGAGAGAGGGGAGACAGAACACAGGTGATGTATGTATGTTTGTAAGTATGTGTAAATACATACGTCGCGCTCGTATATCCTACTTAACTCTTTCTTTCTTTCTTTCACTCTGTCTTCTCGCCACCGGTTGGTGATTTAAACGCTCGCCGGGCGTTTCATTCAGGAAACGGTCGATCGAATCGCGTGTTGGAATCGTGACTTGATTTTTAATAACGCGAGTTTGCGTCTCGCAAGAAAAAGAACGGGAGAGAGACAGAGAGAAATAGAGAGAGAGGGAGAGAGAGAGAGAAAGAACGAAATTGAATTCATCTGGTTAGGAAGAAAAAACCGAGTCCTTTTTCGTATTCCCGAGAGCGGTAAAAAGTAAGGAAGAAAAACGAGAAGCGAAACGTATGATTTCACGCGTAAGCGGCCATTGACGCCGCCGCCGCGTCGAAGCGATCGGACTTTCTACGCGCGGTGGCACGATGGCTCACGATGGACCGGAAATTGAAATTTTGCGTGAGAATATGCGCTCTGGTAGTAAAGAGAAGAAGAGAATGGACGAAGAAGAAGAAGAAGAAGAAGAAGAAGATGGGAGGAAGGAAGGAAGAGTTTCGCTAAGGGACGCCTTACGCTTACGTGATCCACACGCTTCACGGAAGTGTTCTTTATTCCCCCCCGCCCCTCAATCCTCCTCTCTTTCTCTCTTTTCTTTTTTAACCGTTTCGTGGTCATTTCGTGAAGAAAGAACGAAGCTACCGAGGCAACCGCGCTCGATACCTATATCATTTTCCCTCTCGACAATGACATTCCCTGAACGCTCCTTCTCGTCGTGGCTCGTTTGGTAAAAAGAAACCGCGAAAGAATATCGCGTGCGGCTTCGTCCCCCTCACTCTCCGTCTCTCTCTTCTGTTGTTTCTTCTCTTATTCCCACTCGTACGTCGATCTCTTCTTTTGTGTCATCGCTAAACTGGTTTGTTTAGCGTCGTAATCATCGTTCGTTCCTTTCGACGAGAACTTTTCAATCGCCGAACGGAAACGGTACTCTCGACGCAAAACGGAGATGCCTCCTCGATCGATGTAATTGTTAGACGTTGACACGGGATCGATTACTTAAGAACGAATCGCGCTGACGTTTCTATCGATGTTATTGCTACACCCACGTGGCATTAAAACACCGATTGACCGAAGGTACGATGAATATTAGTTTTGATGGGGTAACTTCCGTTTAGGCGAAGAGTTCTCAAGTGTTTCTTCGTGCCTCTGTATTATCCATCTACATACGTTAGCCAGAAATTTCACGTCTTAATCGTTTACTTTGATGATTACATTAAAACGTGAATATTCTTTTATACACTTTCAAAGACAGAATTTTTAGAAAATGTCGGTTATCTGTATCTATGCATTTTTTTATGTTGAATAAAAAAATATTCATCGACATGGGATTTCTAAGTTACGCAAATTAAACTAAAATATGTAACACGCTAAGAACATAATCTCATTATTCCAATGTATACCTATAAGATACTAATCCCTCGATAATTCGAATATCATTCGACGGAAATCGTAATTTCAGTCTTATCGGATAAACCACGCTCTCTATTCTATATGAAAAATCTGCAAGATCGCGACACGATATCCTCCATCGAGATATCGCCGGCGTCGCCGGACTCCTTTGTCGGCGGGTTTATCAATAAAGCTAAAACCGTTGGTCGCAGGAGACAGGCATTAAAGTCGCGCTTTTACTCGCGGCAATAAACGGACATCTCTCGAGTACGCTCGCTAAAACGTACGATCCGTACATCCGGCGCGGGTTTCGTCCTTTCGCAAGGCAGTCAGCTAACCAGCCAGCCAGCCAGCCAGCCAGCTAGCCTCCGTCGTAGTCTTTTAGCTTAGCCTCGAGCCGAAGCCGTGCACGCGAATCCATTACTTTGCCACGTGAGTACAATTGCAGTCTCTCGCGTACAGAGATATCGAGCTTGGACTCCTTTAAAGGGTCGTTGAAAAAGTTGTAAATTGCCGAGTAATTTCAGAGTACCGAGCCGCGAAATTTTTCGCTTCCACCTCGAGCGGAGAATCCCAGGTGAAACTTTATTTGGTATCGGTGAGGTAGGTATACGCGGACTCGCGTTTACGATGGGAACGGGGGAAAAAAGAGGAAGTTATTTTAGCAAGAGAAGAAAGAGAAGAAAGAGAAGAAAGAGAAGAAAGAGAAGAAAGAAAAGAAAGGCGAGAGTGATTAATCGAAGAACAGCGTCCAGTAAGCACGGATTACCACGGTACTGGGGTCTCGGTCGAACGACTGCCAAGTAAAAGCACGTAATTCGTATCTCGCGCTAAGAAGCGAGTTTTCTATAAAGGGGAAGGGAAAAAAGATGAAAGATAAACCAAGAAAGAGAGAGAGAGAGAGAGAGAGAGAGAGAGAGAGATAGAAAGAGAGGGAAAGAGGATCTCGTATATACGGTAGCACGAAGAATCCTTCTGCCCTCGAGCCAAAGAAGAAGAAGAAGAAGAAGAAGAAGAAGAAGACGGGGGCCCATTTTCTCGGGCTCGGAGCCAGCCGATTGGTGCGTGGGCGTCGTCGAGAGTCGATTCGAGAGGTCTAAAGAGAGCAAAGTGCGGCCGGGCGAAACGAGCGAGCGAACGAGCGAGCGAATACGCTGTTAAGCGAGTGCTCGCGAGAGCGGAACACGACGAAGCGCTTCCTGAAACGCTTCACCGCCGACGGCCGCTTCGTTCCCACGATAAGCGGGCACGATCCCGCTCTCTGCTCTTCTTATCCTTCTTATTCTCCTCTTCCTCCTCCTCCTCCTCTTCCTACTTCTTCTCTCTCACTCACTCTCTCTCCTCCGCGAGAGCCAAAGCTCCATTTGTCCCGCGCCTTAGCCGAAGGGACGCAGCCGGATGGTGTGCTAACGATCGGATCGGCAACTTCTCTCTGTCTCTTTCTCTCTCTCTCTCTTACACTCTCGAATACCTGTCTTACGAGTCTCGCGCCAGAAGCGTGGCGGACGCGTGCTCGCGAGCTATAGTCGCGAGCTACGCTCGAGCCTAGCGATCTCGATCCTTTCGATCCTTCCTTCCTTCCTTCTTTCCTCTCTCTCTCTATCTCTTTCTTTTTCTTCTCTCTTTCTCTTTCTCCCACTCGTTTCTCTACTGGACGATCTTTCTATCGCGAACGCGTTCATCCTCCTGAGAGAACCTATGGTTACTACAATGATTTAACTCCTCGCGTACGCCTACGGTGTTCAACTTCAGATCACATATTCGTGTTTCGTGTTTTTATTGACGTAATATTTGTTTAAGTGTAAATCTTTTGTAGTCGATCTTGGCCATTGATATAAAATTACGAAGTGATGATAATCCTTGTTCTTAAATTAAAAATAATATTACTATCTATGTGGATATTTAAATAATTAAGATATATCATACCTAATGTCTACTGACCTTAAAAAATGAGAAATTAAAGAGAAAAGTTTCTTTTAATTGGAGATAATTAAAAAAAAAAAAGTTTAACATACGCATCAGAGATTTTCACAGGAAGATTTGCCTTTTTTCTCAGACTTGTTTAACATCCCTGAATGAATACGCGAGAGAACGCTTAATATTTATCATCTTCAAACGATCGTGTTCCAAGCAGTACCTACTCGAGTTGGAGTATTCGCTGACGATTCGCGAAAGCGTAGACAGACGGCACTCGCTTGGAGTATCGTGCAAACATAGAACGGAACGTCTTACTCTTCTCTTCGAGTATTATACCGTATACGAATACGCTCTCTTTACCAAAACGGATACGTCTCTGGACCGTCTCGGTTGAACGGTAAATTCTCGTTTGCCTTTCAATGGCTCGCTTCTAGACACAAATGTACCGTAACGAGCTACCATAATGATCTCTACCCATTTGAAATGGGTTCGATCGGAATCGTTCCGACGAACGAATTCTTCTTCTTCTTTTTCTTTTTTTTCGAATCTTTTTCGAAGATCGTACCTACGGCGCACCGTAATTATATGAAGATTACGTTCGAAAAAAGTTGCGTGGATATCCTCGAACGAATTGAATGCATTAAAAATATCGATTTAATTTAATCGGCGCGAGGTAGACGAAAAAGTCGAAATAAAAATGAATTCCAAGGAGATTACTCATCGCTACGATCGAGTTTCTCGGGCTACGATCGAGACGACTTCGTTTAGATATCGACACTGTAAAGAGGGCGAAGTTAGAAATAGCGGATACACAATAGGAGATCGTTTTTCTTAGGAAACGATAGTCACGATGCGTTCGAGGGTTCCTCGAAAGCGTGTCTGTCGCGTGGAGATGGAAAGTGGGACGAAAGGTCGATTCCGTTTTCTGCCTCGTGAGTCGAATCTTCGATTTGAAGTGCCAACGAAATTCCCACGATCGTGAAACGAGGAATAAGAATAAGAAGGAGAAGGAGAGAGAAGGAGAAAACGATTTTGAGAGGCGCGAAGTGTATCCCGTGTCCCTGTGTTCGCGTGGCTGTCCGTTTTCAACAAAGTCCAGCTGGCCGTTCGATCCGCAGCGTAAAAGGAAAAGGTAACGAGTGGGAAGGAGAAAAGAAGATTTGCGAGAAAGAGAGAAAGATAAAGATACTCTCGTTTCGGGTGGACGGTCACAATGAGGACGCGCGACGGTCACGATCCGTCGATGGAAACGCACCAAATTTCTACCTGGACGCACGCTCGGACTTCTTTTTCCTTCTCCTCCGAATTATTTTTATGGTAAATTATGTGACATCGTATTAACGACCACCGTGTAGACTTTTCTCCACCGAATTTTTTTGTTTTTTCTTTTTTTTCTTTACGTTATTAACTTAAATTCCGAGCACCGATGCAATTTTGTAAATGAAATTCGCGTTTAATATTCGCGTTACTTTTTTAATCGATACCGGAATAACGATTCGATGTCCGATTTAAATGAGAAGAAAGTTGCATAATCCTTATGTATTGCCTACGGAAAAATGAGGAGAAGAGGTTGGAGAAATAACGTAGGTACGTGTTTTATAAAGTTATACATACACCGGCACCGACTTTCTTAGACTCCCGATTCGGCTTCTCCGGGTGACCGTAATCTTCTCGAAGCATTCAAAGAAGCATTAAGTGGAAAGTATCTTCTCTTTGATGACAAGGTACGAAAAACGGCGCGTAAGTGGTTCATCGAGTCACCAAAGAAAATTTTTTTTCGCTTGCTACCCGATTATTAACTTCGCGAAGGTAGAAATACATTTTTGCGTAAGCTTGGACCGAGCTGGCTCGTGTATGCTTCGCTTGGGAAACACGAGACCGTCGTTCTGTCAATGTAAATGACTTCTCCTTCGGCGTGTCGCTTGTCTTTGATCATGCTCGTTAAGGGATCGGTGAAACGGAAAGATCGCTCCGGGTGAAAATAATTCGACGATGGATAAAATTTCATTAATCCTTTTATGTTCAAGCTCGCCTTTCCTCGAGTGGTTTGTGAAGCTTCTGACTTTATATTAAAAAGTATATTACGTAATAAAAAAAAAATTTTTTTAATGATCGATGAAATTTGTTATGAATTTTATATGACATACTA
>JAIFRP010000031.1:2972975-2994808 GCA_032403825.1 Odynerus spinipes
GGATCGGTAGGAGGAATAAAGGAGAGCCAAGCGTGCCGCGTCGCACGAGCGCGGCGTGCGCGACTCTCGCGATTCTACCGACGAGACTCTCCTACGTTCTATGTACACTCGCTCGCAAAAGCAAACTCTACTTTATATCCTACGTACCTACCTATATACGTATAATAAAGAGAGATTATATCTTTGATCATAATCGTCGGTCGTTGATTTATTACTTGATTTATGAAACTGCGCTTAGATCGATCGAGACTGATTAGGCAACTTACATTAGAAAGATATTAGGTGTTACACGATTCTTCTTGGAAGATTAGAAATACTATAATTTCGAGATCAGAGTTAATTCCTCCGTCGCGACGAAAGGGACGACGAGAAGCTGTCAACTTTTTCTAAATCCTATTCTCTCGCTACGATAGACCACGCAAATAAATACATTGTACATGTCCAACTGGTCGTGCCCACCGTGTGACGTTACGAGACCTGTCCCGAGCATACTCTTAGTCGTTGTTGTTTCATTATTTATTACACGTCCGCCTGAGCTTCCGGTTACGCGGTGTACTGTACTAAAATCTCTGTCATCGTACGTGCTTGCTATTTTGGTGCTTCGTTAGAGCCCAGCGCGAATATCTGCGTTCTCTTCGCGTCGCGCGAAACAGTTCGACGAATCGAAAGGATCGAAGAAGATCTCTCTCCCTCTCTCTCTCTCTCTCTTTCTCTTTCTCGTTGTTAACGAATCCGGCTTATCTGCTTTCCATTCACGAATCTTTACACGGAAAACGTAAGCCGTCCGTTCCATTTTATCCGTGGTCGAAGGTCGCGCGTCCTTCGTGGTGTCGTGGGAACGCGTCGTTATTAGAGACCACCTCTTCTCGAAACAAAGCACGAGCTATGGGCTCTCTCGTAAGCAACACCGAAGAGAACAAGAGAGAGAACGAGAGAGAGAGAGAGGGAGAGAGAGAATACTGTAGTGGTGTACAAGCGATGAGTATAGTGAAACGGTACGCGCGTGGGTGGATAGGGGGCACGCGACGCACCTGAGTGCGAGCAAGCTTGCGCGCGCGCGCGAGCGTGTTTCTCACTCGCGGCTGCCTACCCCACGCGTGCCCTCGACCCTTCCTCCTACTCCTTCTTCTTCCTCCTCTTCTTATTCTCTCTTTCTCTCTTGTTCTCCAAGCTGGAGCACGCAGCGGTTTATTAAGTCGTTACCCGGAGACTGGAGCACGCCCCCGCCGCCGAATTCCGCGCGCACGCTTCTCCTTTTCTTCAGCCTGTTTCTTCTTCTTTTATGTCATTAGTACCGATGGGTATGGTTTGTATGGTGCGATACGATTGGAGACGTTTTCGTGTTTCGAGTTGTACGGATTGATTTTTTGGACGGGGTGAGTTCTGTTTTGTAAGTTATGCGTGAAAATATTAAAATTTGGTACAGTAAAAGAATTAAAGATGTCGAGAGAGATTTTATATTAAATTTGTATTTTTAAACTTAATTACATCAACGTGTGTCTACCTACAGAAAATGTGTACTAAATATTTTTCTATTTATATTATCAGATTTAAAATTGTCGAATTTCAAATCAATGTAAAAAATACTCTTTTTATCTAAAAAATATAGATTCATATTAAAATTGTAATCTTCAAGCATCAGAATTACACCTACGCGTACTTACACCAATTTTCTACGAAACGTTCCACATTTTAAGATCGTTTTACCGCAGCTGAACGAAAGGAAGGAAAGATCGACGACTGTTAGGAAAGCTGGGAGGCAAGCGAGAAGAAATCTAAAGGGATTTATGTACGCGTGTACCGCGGTGTTAATTCAAAGCGATACCGATCGCCTTAGCTCCGTGAGTGCACTGCTATCAGAAGAAAGTGCCGGTACTGAAAGGATCTACCCGTCTGCCCGCATCGTTTAGCCGCACGCTGATACTTGACGCGATCCTCCGCAGAAATAGTTATCCCCGTTACACGATACGCGTACTTCCTATTGGAGATAGCATACTCGTGAATAGAAAGATAGCCGGAGAGCAGAGAGAGAGAGAGAGAGAGAGAACTAAAAAAATTAAAGGGGAAAGACAGAGACCGTAAATATTGATATAACGTGCAGAACGATCGGATTAATGGATCAAGCTGGTCCGATCAGGCGAGAAAGAAAGACTCCAGACTCCGATATCGTTTGTCGTTACACGCGTTAAGCTCCATTTGTTCGAAGACTCTCGTAAAAGACATATCTGGGCGTAGCGTTTCCCGCGGGAGAAGAAACCTTGCTGCTAACGAACCACGATCGTTAATAAAATGGTAAAATGGATTAACGTAAAAAGCCGTTTCACGTTTACCTCGCGTTCCCCTTTTCTCCGCTCTCCTCCAAGGACACGTGTTGTTTCTCTTTAAAAGAAAGAGTACGGCTGTAAGAAATAATAAAGAGAGAAGGGACGAGGGAAGGAAAGAAGAAAGGAAGGAAGAGAGGACGCCGTGCCGTGGGGAGAGGTCTGGAGATGTTCAGAGAGCAACCTTGAAAGCGTTCCTACCAGGCGGTCTCGACGGCCGCCCGCATAATCACGATAAATGGCACGAGGGGGCTAATTACGTACGCGGACGTACCTACAATGTATCTTTTGCAAGTGGTCTGCGGCTTCCACTAGTCTCAGCTCGCGTTCTCAAAGATAAACCTGGATAATGTTGCCCCGGCAACACCTGCGATCACCTTCGACGATATACGGTAGACATGCGACGTCACGTACCTTCCTATACTTATATATTACACGTCCGTGTATGCGTGCTCACCGATTTGAACATTTTCCATAATTATCGGTCGTTTAGACAGTAAATTTGTCTCTGTCAAGGATAACATCTATTTACGAACGAGTTTTTGTTTTTTGTTTTCTTTTTCTTTTTTGAGGGCTAAGACCGAGATACTTTGCGAAGCGGGCTCGAGCTTTTTTGCTCGACACCTCAGCTGGAATTGTTAGCGATCAACGTCTTCTTCTGGCCACCGTTACCGTCTTTCGTAAAAGTAGTCACGCGAATTTGAGATAATCGAAACTTCACTCTCGCCGGTGATTCCGTACGCTTTCCCTGTTATTAAGTACGTTATCAAAGGAACTCCTACATAATTAATGTCGCTCGATCTTAATTAATTAATAACGTGAACGGTGTCGATAATGTAATTTAGCACCGATCTCCAAGCCGAGACACGAGTCCGGCCCGATTACGAGACACATTTGTAAACTTAATTAATATCAACGCGTGGCTACCTACATAAAATGTATATTAAATATTTTTATATTTATATTACCACATTTAAAATTGTCATTCGAACGTTTAATAAATTCACATTTAGTAACACATTTAGTCACACAAATAAATTCACATTTAGTAAACGTTCGAGCTAAAATGTTATATTGTTTTTTAAGTCGTCCCTCCGAGGCAAGCAATAATTCCTCCAGCGGCAGTTCTCTCGGTCAAGACGAGGTCCTTAGCCTTACACACGGCGAACGGCTGTGTTGGTTACGCAACACACTCGAGCCCGAGCGCGTATGAATGAGTACATTCATAAAGACGTGCCGGCGTGGCACGTACGACGCACGCATACGACGTACTGCAATCTCAATAAGAAAATATGTCTATTATGTTGTTACAATAACGATATCAATTCATTGACCGTCGCGGCACTGTGGCGAGAGCCCATTGTCTTCGTATGATCGTTGCCTTGCGTATATAAGTCACGGCTACGAGGAGCGTGATCGTTGCCTCGACTTTGTCGATCTCGTCGATTGAAAAGCTTGTTAGCCGCTACTGTTCTTCGTGGAAACTAGTACGCGTTCGATATATTTGTACCCTTTTTTTATTGTTGTTGTAACAAATAAAATGTCGCTTTGTCTTACGATCTGACGGGAGTCCTATTGTTTACCTTTCCTTTTCTTTCAACGTGACGCTTGAAACCTTATTTTAATTAGATGGGAATTCTTTTAAATTGTTGGATAAAATTAAAAAAATTATTAAATATTCTGGGATGTGTTTTAAAATGTTTTTCTTGTACCTTTGTGAGTAGGTCTAGTAGGTGATGTAAGTATCGTTCATTTTTCATGTCGAAACCGTCTCGGTTGTTGTTATATTTATTAAAAACTACGTTAACGTCTTGTTCTGAAATGTAGAAAAATTAAATCAAACAGAGTTTATGTATCTATGTTAAAGATGAGAAAGTGACCGGATACCTACAGCTGAGTAAGTTTCTCAAAGACGATTGTGTTCTACGTTTCGGCGATCCCACAGAATTGTACTTCCTCTGTATAAAACTGATATATGATGTTTTAAGTAGCGTAGAACTGAGCAGTAATTGAATTTAAAGGGCGGAAGCGAAGAAATCTGGTCCCCTTTCGTATTAACTTAATCAAGTTCAGTTGCCAGTACCGTCGACCGTCGCGGTCACAATAGAGACATTAAATTGTCAGTACAGATTTATTAAACCCGGTGTAGTTACAGACATGAAACTCATCGGTTGGATCGTCGAAGGTTCGACTCGTTCGACGAATCCAAGCAAGGAGCAAGTTTTATCGAGTACAATTTTTTTTTTTGCTTCTAAAAATAGATCACGACGTCTCGGACTTTTGTCATTTTAACAGAACGAACACGTTTATAAGGACTGTTAATAAAATATATAAATATACGGAACGAAATGACAAAAAGACGCTACAGGAGGATCGCTAATCGTCGTGACGCCTCAGGTGAAGTTTCTTTTCGCACAACTCTTGTAGTCTCTGAACAGCTTCGTCCCTCTTCTGATCGTACATTGTCTCCCAAGCGTCGAGCAATCGATTATAGTAGCTCAAGCTTGTGAAATATTTGAAATACTTGTGCGTGTCCTTGGTAGGAAAGATCCTTTGATAAGAGCCCAATCGATTTAACTCGTCCTCGTATTGGATCAAACGTTTTATATCGTCCGCTGTGAGATCTCGCAAAATATCGTTCAAATAACTTCCCCGTTTCTTCTTCGAACCAAACCGTAAGTGTTTCAACTTTTCGGAGTTCGTCAACACCTTCTCGTTCAATCTGAAGTCATGACAGATCGTTGGGTGTTTGTTTTTCGAGGCGACTTGCTGCAGGGAGCAATTCGGTAGCTCGGCTGGTATCTGGTAGCAGACCAAATTCAAGGTATCCGTGACGAGAGCGCCTTTAACGGTTTCGTCCAATGGCGATGGTGTATGTAAACTGGGACAAGCGTTCACTTCCAATAGCCAAGGCTTCAAATTCTCGTCGAGCAGTACGTCGATGCCAAAAAGTTCGTAACAGTTGTACCAGGAAGCCGCGTAGACCCGTGAGAAATTGTTAACGCACGATTCCGCCGACACTACAGTCTTCACGACTATATCGTGTATCCTTTTGACGATATTCGCCGTGTTCACGCCTTGCTTCTCCAAATGATTCCAGAGACACTTGAGAGACCACTTGTGACCCTTGCAGGCGTCCACGCTATCGTTTTCTGTGTAATGCGAAGAGCACTTGTTGATGCTGTAGTTGGTTAGATGCATAAACTGATCGTGGAGATTCGACACGCTGTAGATGTACTCGTTACTGGCGAATCTGACCAAACCCTCCGTGTAAAAGTATATTCTCAGAGGATCGAAGCTCGTCACGAGCACGTAGAGTCTCAGATCGAACTTGTTGCCGTTTATTAATTTTGGTCTGGATAGATATCGCTGGATCACCAAGTAATCACACGGTTTGGGTATCTGAGTCTTCTTGCTGATCACTTTGATGCCCCGACCGCGAGAAGAAGCGGGCGGCTTCAATATCCACTTTTTATTATCGTTCTTTGCCCAGATTTTCAACAGCAAATCCCGATCGTGAGGTAGGATGTAAGTCTTCGGGACGAAGTCGAATCGTTTTCTACCGTGAAGCGTGATCATCCTTCCCAGATTCTTCGATAAGCGATCCTTGTGTCCTATCTCGTACGATCCAGGAAAGTGATTGATCTTTTGGAAATTTCTCAAGTTGGAGAAGTTAAAGGAATACATAGCTTCGCTCCAGGAACCACACCAGTAGGTAGATCCTGGAATCAAACGAATACCCGTATTCTGTACGACTTTTCGTACGATCGCCGGCGTCGCGGACGTCAGCTCCCATTGAAGATGCTGTTGGATGTCTTGAGGAAAGTGCCGAGCTTTCGCATCGTATGGCTGGAATTCAATGTACGGCGCGACGTGTGGAAAAAGACTGACCCGAAGCGGCAATTCGTTGTTCTCCGTTGTCCTTTTTCTCGCGGATGGATTTAATAGAAGAAACTCCGTTATCTCTTCGTACGAATCGTCTTCGTTCTCTTGATACTCATCGTACTTGTTCCAGGTTAATATCCCACCGAGCGTGCTCGTTGAAGCGTGCATATTTTTCTTAACCACAGCAAACGAACTGTGTGATATCGGAATTTTTACATGTCTTCTTTTTAATTATCTTTTTCGATCCCTTCGCGCGTATACGAGGAACGCGCGGAGGATAATTTTGGATTTTACGTTGACGAATTAATTCATACTTGAGATTTAACGTCACGCTTAACCTACATTTTTGACAGCTCGGATTCTTCAAGCATAGATCACCAACGAACGTTAGATGTGCAACTATTGCGGTTAAAAATGCATATATCTCTATCTGGGGTTCCATTTTTTTAATGGATCGATACGAAATTGCACGCGAGAAATTTCCGACGGTGCATCGCTATAATCTCTAACCGTTTCTTCGAGATAGAAATTCGCGAACACGATGCCCATTCCTCTCTCACGTCTTTATTTTATTCTCGATGTTGTAAACGGGATCTTGGATCAAGTGATAACCCTTGTCGCATAATTTCTTCAGCCTATTGATACCTTGCGCCCTGTCGTTATTACCGTAGGCGTGTTCCCACGCGTCGAGAAGCATGTTGTAGTAACTGACGTTGTCGAAGTACTTGAAATACTCGTACGTGCTGCGCGTGGGGAAGATCCTCTCGAATTTCCCGGTCTGCGCGAGCTCGTCTTCGTGTCGTATCAACACCCTCACGTCGTCGGGCGTGAGAGTCTTCAGAATAATGTTCAAATAGCTCTCACGATCGGAACTCTGCGTTTCGAAAATATCCTGTTTCTGTTTTTCGACGTTCAACGGCACGGGACCGTAGAGACGATGATCGTAACACGAGCGAGACGTCTTGAAGAATCCTTTCAAAATCTTCCTATCGTTTGGAGTCAAAATGTCGGGGACGTGAAAACCAACGAGATTTAAAAAGTCACGCGCCAGCTGACTCTTCACGATAACGCACAAAGGCGTCTCCGTGTTCATCGACGGACACTCGTTTACTTCGAGCAACCAGGGCTCCAAGTGTACGTCCAGTAATATGTCGAAACCGAATAGCTGACAATTGTTGTAGTTCGACAAGGTGGACTTTTTGACACCCTCGGCGATAGAACTTTCCGCGGATATGATGGTCTTGATAATGATGTCTTTGATCTTGAGCCAAATCCTATTGATATCGGCGCGTTCCTTGGATCGGAGATAATTCCAGAGAGCGGTCAGGGACCACATGTTACCCTCTTGTTTGTTAACGTCATCGTTCCCGCGGAATCTAGGACTGAACTTGTTCACCGTGGTATTAGTCAGGTGCATGAAACGATCGTAGAGGTTATCGAGTTTATGCTGATACTTAACAGTGGCGAGTCTGACCAGGCCCTCCGAATAGAGAAAGATTCTCAGTGGATCGATGGACGTTAGGAGAACGTACAAGCGTAGATCGTACTTGTAACCATTGATCAAGCTCGGATGGCAAACGTAGCGTTGCGCCACGTATGGAGATCTCTTTGGAATCTCGCAGGAGCGGGATATCAGTCGAATGCCTTGACCGGCACAACAATCCGCCGGTTTCAAGATCCACACGCTGCCGCTCTTCCTGTCCATAAATTTCTTAAGTCTCGCACCCTCGCCCGGTAGGATGTAAGCGAACGGCAGGTAGTCGAAGCTCTTCTTACCGTATCTCTTGGCCATTCTATCGAAGTTTTTCCATAATTGGATCTTGTTACTGAGTTGATCACAGTTCGGAAAGTGATTTACTTTTTGAAACCTTTTCAATTTCTTATTTGCACGCTGGTAAGCCAGTCTGGTACACCAAGTGCCGCACCAATTGGCCATCGACCTCCCCGTTATGGTGAATCCTGATTTGAGAACCGTCAAACGTATCATGCCTGGAGAGAAGTTCTTGGTATGCCACCAGAGCAGGTGTCTCGTAATTTCCCGAGGTAATGACGCGTCGTTCTTGTCGTTCGCGTGGAAGATGATGTACGGCGGAACGTGAGCAAAGAGGCTCTCGCGCATCGGTAGTTTCCGCTTTTTGTCAACGACGTTGGCTCGTCGAACCGTCGTTAAAAGCCTTTCGGTGATCTCCTCGTATGAGAGCTCCTCCTCCTCCTCGCTCTCTTCGAACTCATCGTTCGCCGATAATTTGCCGTGGCTGGTACCTGTCGAGACGTCTTTCTTGCTACAGATCGTCATACTTGCCAATTTTTTCGATCTTGTGGAACGTGCTTACATCGTCTTACGGAAAATTTTGTAGAACGTGACCAAACATGCTGATGGTTATGTTGATGATGCCGTTGATGATATCACAGAGGAACTCGTTTATGTATTCACGCCATTGGGAAAATAGATATGTCTAGATTAGAAACTCGCGAGTGAAATGGACTCGTTAACTTATAAAAAGTGAATGACGATTCGAGCCAATGGGAGCGCTAAGAGATCGAGGCAGGTTGGTTTCTGGATCTACTCGGAAAATGTCAAGTTCGTTAATTAGTTTATTATTCTAAAGAATATTTAAATAACTAAACGTAATACAATATGATAAAACCGGAACAGTCTCCTATTCGTAAAATTATTATTTCATGGAAAAAAAACGTTTTATTAGAGTCAAAAATTTGATACAAGAAAGATCAATCGACGTAATCGCGTTAAAGGCACATGATTTAATTACTTTCTCGCTGCGCTGTATAGTTTTAACGCCACGGACAAAGCGAAATTACGCGATTACGCTTATACGAGCTTGTATTATCGTTAATATAAAAAAAAGGATTCACACTTTCGATCGATTTGTACATGTTCATCGATATACATATACCGATTGTATCGAGAGGGAGAATAATTGAGTTCTCAAAATATACTAGCTAATAAACCACTTGTTGCTCGAGATGATACTTGGCTTGACAGAGTTTCTGCAACCTGGAGATCCCGTTCTCCCGATTATCTCCGTACTTCGCTTCCCAAGCATCGAAGAGCAAATTGTAATATCTAGGCACGTCGAAGAACTGCATGTACTCGTGACTGGTGCTCGTTGGAAATATCCTTTCGAATCTATCTAATTGCGTGAGCTCGTCCTCGTAGGCGATCAAATGACGAACGTCGTCGGGAGTGAGATCCTCGATAATTTCGTCGACGTAGTCCTCCCGATTTCGTAGATTAGCGTATAACGATTGCTTGTGCCTCTCCTGATAGCTCAAAGTGTTCCTATGCAATCGCAGGTCGAGACAGACCGGATCCATCTGATACTTTTGCGAGATCTTTTCTACATCTTCGGCGGGTATCGTCGACGGTAGCTGATAACCGACGATGTTGAATACGTTCTTGATCAAAGGGCCCTTCACCGCGTCATCGAGTGCCGAGGATGACTGCAAGGACGGAGAAATGTTCACTTCGAGCAACCACGGTTTTAAATGTTCGTCTAGGAGGATGTCGATGCCGAAGAGTTCGTAACAACAGTACCTCGACTGAATGTTAGCTCTACCGAGGGTGTTGATCGATGACTCGCCAGCTATCATCGTCTTCACGACGATATCCTTCATGGTCGACCACAATTTAGACACGTTCACGTGCTCTCTTTCGAGGTAAGACCAGAGAGTCCTCAAGGTCCACTTGTGCCCCTTGCAAGAGTCCGCGCAATTGTTGCTAGTGTAGGTCGCGCTGGTCTTATTTATACTGTAATTCGTTAAGTGCATGAAACGATCGCTGAGGTAGTTTATGTCGTCGTTGTATTTTACGGAGGCGAAGCGGACCAGGCCGTCCGGGTAGATGTAGATCTTCAGGGGATTGAAGCTGGTGACGAGAACGTAGAGACGAAGATCGAACTTGGCACCGCCGATCAGCTTCGGCTTCGACAAGTACTGCTGGACCACTACGGGACGTTTCTTTGGTATCTGTGTCCAACGGTGAACCACGCGTATTCCCCGCCCTCTCGCGGACGCCGGTGGTTTCACTATCCACTTTTCCTTATTACCGGATCTCTCCCAGACCTGATGGAAGCAGCGGAGATCCTGCGGTAACACGTAAGTTCTAGGAACGAAGCCGAACTCTCGTTTCCCGTGCTTCATCATCATCCTACTGACGTTACGCCATAAACGATCTTTCCGACCGACCTGAAAGGTTCCGGGAAAGTGATTGATTTTTTGGAACTCCTTCAGGTTCTTGTAGCAAACGGACTTCATGTGTTTTCCCCAGGTGCCGGACCACTCCTGAGACTTCTTCATCAGACGGAAACCGGAATTCACCAGTGTACGGCGCACGATCAGCGGCGTGATTGTACTCAAACGCCATTTCAGGTGTTTGCTCACTTCATAGGGTAACGGTGGACCCTTGCAGTCGAACGATTGGAAGACTATGTAAGGTGCTACGTTGTCAAAAAGACTCCTCCTGAAGGGAAACTTGTACTTCTTGTCGCCAGCGGCGCCGATCTCGTCCAACGTCAGCAAATTCCGATCGATATCTAAATAAGGCACGATTTCCTCGGACTCTTCCTCGTACTGACTCTCCTCGAGGTCACCCCTGTCGATGTCGTTCACTATACTCGTGATATCGTGATGATTGTACGCGATCACGTCCATCTCGGCCGATCTGGAACATTTCATTGATTTTCATAGTTTCGATCGTGTCGAGTTCGATCGACTGAACGCATTTCACCATAATCAATGACGATCACCGAACCTATAAACGTCGTCGTTGTCATTTGCTGATCGACAACTTTTTTTTTTATACATATATTAAACATCGAAACACATGTCAACGATAATCCGTCGATCGCTCGAATCGAAAATTATTACCTCTTTACGATCGCCCGAGGATATATATTTTTAACCGAGATTAAATATTCATCGAATGTTAATAAATTTAACGACATAAAGTCACGTCCGGCTTTCCTATGACCGCAGTGTCAAAAGAATTAAATACGACGTTTAAAAGTTCGCTTCTCGTGCATGTTTCTGTTAATATCTGCAATTCTAATTCTATTTTATTTTAACTTTGTGTTTCGCGTTGGTGGATTAATATCGAAAGAGAGAGAGAGAGAGAGAGAGAGAGAGAGATAGAGAGAGAAAATGAAATAAAATTGAAGGGTTCTCACCTATTCTATTTAACAATGATTTGCACTGGACATTGCGGTTCCACGTGTAGGTATAGACAACTGCAACAGAAAGACATAAAGAAAGTTAGTATAAAAGCAAGAGTAACAATTAAAATAATTAAATATAATGTTTTACATAATTTCTGTCGTGTTATTAAATAAAATTAATATTACTATTATTTTGCAAAATAATTGACTTAAATAACAGCGTATTACGTACAATTTATTTTTATTTAATTGACAGGTTGTCAATGCCGAATTCAACGATGTGTTAATTTTTTTAATGAAAAACTACGTCAGAAGTTAATTGTTTTCTCAATGAGATTCTGTTAAATTCCATCATTTTTGTAAACGGTTCGGTTTCGGTAGTCGATGACGTCTTCGTGAATTTCAATACGATAATTGCCAATGCAATTACCCGCACGCGAAAGGAGAATACGTCAATTGCAGGTTACACTCGGGCAAAAAATTCCTGCAGAGTGCAATTCTTTTCCGTGCCATGTGAGACAATGAATAATTTACCGAAAATGAAAAGAGATTATAGACTAGTGGCTAGTAGAGTAATTTTTGTTAAACTTCGTGTATTTAATTGCTCCCAACATCTATAAATTGGATAAAACTTCAAATTCTATGAGAATCCGATCGAATATCTCGATTCAAATCCCAACCTCCTAAACTGAATATATAAATTCATTTCACGGCATTATGAGCAACAACAAGAACATTTAAATGTCAAGTAAACGCGATCGCCTCGTTCGCGTTCGCAGAAAAATAAGTCGGAAGAAGTGATCTGTAAAGCAATTAAATTCGCATTATATTTACAAGCGCGCAACGGGTAAAAGACCTAATCGAAATCTCATTTGCATTTTTCAAGAGACGTTTCGCCGCGCGTCGTACTTTTTTTCTGCGTTATACTTTTACGAAATTTTTACTCGCGAGAGGAAGTAACGGGTTCTTTTTTTTGTAAACTGGACTACAACTGGTACAAGGTGAACAGTTAAAAAAATAAAAGTGGATCGAGCAGACGGGATCGATCGTATTTGGAAAAGTAAATGGTAGCGCGAGTATCTTCAAGATAAATACGAGGTTAATTGCAAGTAAATATAACTGCCGACGAAGCTGAAATTGGAAATACGCACTCTGTTATTTTGTTTATTTTGATAAATCCTGCAGTTCCAAAGATATCGACCTTTTTATTTCTATACGATGTGTCGAGGCTAACGAAATACGCTACGGCGAACACGGTGAAAGAATTCATACGTTATTCGTGTAAATTCATTAGCATTCGCTTTGACAACCACTTTACCTGCGATCATTAGTATTCGCGACACGATCGCCGACTGACAGATGTGTTCTTGTAGCTTTGCGTGCTAACGAATGGTTTCGTCAAACTAGCGGGGCTTAGGAGGACTTTGGATATCTGGTATCTAGATAAAAATCTCTCGTGATTATAACACCGATTGATCGTTCCTATCCCAACAGCTTTATCTTATTAGTAATGACGTTAGAAACATTAACAAGAATGAGATGCATACTGATGTATTATAAACAAAAAATTTAATACTAAACGAAGGAAGGATGGGTAATGGTTGGATGATACTGGACAGTCACAAACAAATAGTGGATTCTGATTAAAACAAATTGGTTTTATTGTAATCTCACGCAATGAGACGCTTCGGTGTTTAACAAAAGAGACCGAGGTTCTTTACGTCTAAAAAAAAAGTTCTTAAACATAACAAATTAACATATCTATATAATAATCGCTATATTTTACGAGCAAAATAGTCATATCTCAGGTACAAAATGGAACCCTATCACAGACATCACTTAAAGCTTTATCACCTATTTACAATTGTGGAAGAAAAGCAACTATCGATCGTGATAAAGAACGTAAGGAAGAACGAGTGAGTGAAAGAAAGAGAAAAGAGAAAGAGAGAGAGAAAGAGAGAGCAAAGGACGGCGTCCAATCTCCCCACGATTACACGTTCGTTATTACTATACAATAATATTTGGAAGACAATGATTCGTCGTTTTCCTCCTTTGATTCGCAATATCAGCGCTCGCAATTGTTTCGCGCCGGAGAGATCATTCTTCTCTTCGATAGGAGGAACTTGAAAGCTCGAGGGGTATCAAACGAGCGTAAGAGAACGCAGTCCACTATTAATTCATTTCAAGAATTAGCGAAGTGGATCACCAGGGTCTCCAGACAGCACCAGAAGATTCGGAGGATTCGCCTGATGAGCTGGCGACGCTGACGGGACTCTGAGGTGGCGTGTAAACGTTTTGTGGTACACCGATGGTGGTGGTCATCGTCGTGGTAGGTTCGGAGAGGTTAACCTTGCCAGAACTGGGTACCGGTGAGATGGCTACAGGGCTGCCGGTGGATGCTGGTCCTTCCAATCTCCGTAGGCAACCACCGAGGTGTCTCATGAGTTGAGCACCGGCTGCGGGATGAACTGCAGCGGCCACTGGTGTCGACAAAAACGTGGAAACTTCCTGAGCGCACTGCGTGAAACCCTCGCGGAATCTATCCGCGTAACTGTTCTCCGGGGTGAGTGTTAGTCTACGCGCTGCTCGTAGGGTATGAAGATGACGAACGGTCAACTCCAGGATATCGGCTTTTTCCAGTTTAGCGACGTTCTCTCCCTCGGCTTGAAGGGCCGTCACCATGAGATCCTTCAGCTCGTCCAAGCAACGATTGATACGTGCTCTTCTCTTCCTCTCCAGCATCGGCTTCATGACCTTGCGATATTGGTAGGTCCTTGACACTGGTTCTTCGTACTCCATACCGCCGACGGGTGCGTAACTCGTGTGCGGTGCCATGACTTCTCTTCACTGTTTTTATTACTACCGGCAATCTCTCAATGTTAATTACACTTGTCACAGGATGAACGCGCGAATCTCGCGAGTTTGATCCCGAAGTATAATATATGTATATATATGTATGTATGATATATATACTACTATTGGCGTGTCACACCGTGTAAAACGTGATTATCGTGCTTCTCGGAGTGCCGAGTCGATCGATGTTCACGTTGCCGTGTCTCTGACGGTTCTGAGTTGGTAGGAGCGAGTAGACCGGTAGTTATACGTCCAGCCCCTACCACCGGCTTGGGTAGCGGGGCCCGGCGCCCCCCCTCTCCTACGTGCTAGCTCGGCGTAAGCACACGGCTGGCCGGCCGGCAGCCGGAGGAGCGTATCGTGGGAAGCTCGCGGGCCGGAGCGTTCCCACAGACCGGGAGCCTGTGGCCGGGAGCCTGCGGCCGGGAGCCTCGGCCCGGGGCCCTCGAGTAAGAGAGAGGAGTGCCGAGGGGAAGGGAGGAAGGGTAGGACCCGCGCGGGAGGGTCACGAGGGGACCTTTTCGAGCAGCACACCTGCACACGCTACGCTCTCCGCGCGGCGTTGCACACGCTCGTTCTTCTGTCGTCTGCGTGGTGGTCGTTCTCGCGCGCGCGCGCGCGAGAGAGAGAGAGAGAGAGAGAGAGAGAGAGGGAGGAGAGGGAGAAGAGAAAAAGAGCCGTCTAGCACACGCCACGACGCGCGACGATACTCGTGCCTCTCTCGCGACTCTCCTTCCTCCTTCTCCTCCTCTTTATCCTGTAACTTCGTTTTTAATTCGTACGACTCACGAACGAGTTTGGTTAACGAAAAGATACGATTGCATTATTTCATTTTTACACCGTACTTGCTCTTATTATTATTGTCAAATCTATTGTATATATTTTATTTAATAAACGTGAGTTTACGTGTACTTATTGTTGTTAATTATCAATTTCCCCAAATCCTTTCGTTGTCTGTCAATCATACAGCGTAGATATAATTACCGAGATTCCAATACTACCTTCCTTTATGCATCGGCACGATTAGTCTCGGCACTTGTTGATCCCTCGGAATACCACCACCGAGCCGCCGCCGTGCACGTGCAACCGCGTGCGCGCGCGTGTCACTGGCGCTCCTAAGCACAGCACTCGTATTCGGTGAATCACCACCACCGCACTTGGCTAGCTAACTACGTGCGATGGAATCTTGCCAGCGATCCTCGTTCTATCTTTTCCAAGTCGATAGGGAAAATCGATACGTTTCTTTTTCCGCACGTTTCGTCGAAGAATTCTAAAGTTAATCGAAACGTTATCAGCCGGAACGACTCGGTGCTTTCGAACGCGCGCGAATGTGGGCGTACGAAATTACTCGGGCAGGCCCCGAGGCGAGGATTAAGAAAGCAAAGCTCGTTCAGGGGAAACGATCGAAGTAAGAAATAACGTTAACGCGGGCGATACGTTTTTTTTTCGAATGGCAAGCGAATATAAGCGAGATAGGCTGCCCGGAATATTTACCATCGGACGAAGCCGAGATGCAGAAGCGACGCTACTGTCGCATTAGACCGGACGTATCTCCCATCTTCGTGATCCCATGACAACCGGTTTCCTGCCTCGGGATCGAGTCGCTCGGCAGTCGATTTTTCGAATTAAACGTAGGATCTTAATGACCCGCCCGGCTCTCCCTCTCTCTCTCTCTCTTTCTTTCTCGTTCTCGACCGGGACAGGTTTCGCTTGCGGGACTTAACGAGGTGTTTAGCCCTTTTGGAAGGCGATACCCTAAACAAGGGGCAAGTAGGCCGGTCGAGTATTTACGACCTTTTAGGTCTAAACCAAACGCAAAAGCCGCTGTATTTCTCTCTCTCTCTCTCTCTCTTTCTTTTTAAGAAACGTAAAACGATCTCTAGGTATACTACCGTCGGCGAACAGCTATGCGTCGTTTCTGTTAAAGAATTCGCTCCTTTTCGATGTATCGGCATGATCCTTTACGAGGACCCACAGTCCATAGTCCATCTTTACGATGTTTACGATCTTGACTTTCTTGGGAGAAAAGGATCAGGGGTGATCGGTCTTCGAAAGATCGGTAATCTTTAAAGCCAGCCGATGAGAGATTAGCTTCTATAACGATCTAATATAAATAAGACGAAATCTCGAAAAAATCAAATACCGATATTATTATTAATCCCCATAAAAGATAGAAAAATTAATTCGATCGAAATTCATTCTCTATTTAAAATTGTCCATCGCGATTTTTAACGAATGTCCTTCGGCTACGTTAAAAATCTCGTAGCTACCACAAAATATAATAACGTTTATTATTACCGATTTAATTCACGGTCGGGTACTCCCGCCAACAGCGTGTGCTCGTAACATCGAGTCCCTTCTTCCGTCATCGTACGTAGCGTGTTCCATCAAACAGTTATTACCACCATAGTCTGTCTCACCCTATCGAGTTACGGGATCGAAACGTGCGTAGGAAGATACGTCCGTCACGGTGAGAGAAGAGAGTCAGCCGTCCGACGCGACAATTAACGTCAAAAGCGAGCGACCACCGCTACCGCTAGCATGATCGTCGTCCGAGGGTTGAAAATTCCCTTTACGAAGTCCCTTCGTCCCGTCGTCGTCGCGTCAAGCCGACGACTAGACCGGCAGCAATCGTATCGGTGGCACTTGAAATAATTAACGAGCCTTTACCGACGTTTACCGACAAGCGGTCGGCCGTTCGGGAGACAACGCGCTCGTCGGCGTAGGAAAAAGGCAGTGCTCGTAATCTGGAACGAAGTTGAATTGTCTTCCGACGATTACATCGCGTTTGCGCCGTTTATTCGGCAAGAAAAATTCCCTCGCACCTTGCGAGTAACGGCTTACGTCACTCTCACCGATTTCTTGTTTAATTATGCAACGAGACGTGTCTCTCGCCTTTTGTCACGTCTCGGAAGGATTCAAATTTCGCGCGGTCGCAGCGCTCTTATTGCAAACGATCAGTTTCCCTCGTTCACGGTTTTACTCAAATACGGAGATTGGAATTTTTTGAAGAAAATTACGAGACCTTTGCACATCGTAATATATTTACAGTATACCGATCGTTTACGCACCGATTTGAATAATCTCGTGTCAAAACTACACCGACCATTTCCCTTCTCCTATAAAATCTACCTACTCCTCTAGGCACGATTAATCTGCCTTATCGTAACAAATCGGAGCGATGTTCGTACACGTTAGTGGAACTACTCTCGCGGTTGGTAGCTACGGTAACTAATGTACACCGGTAGACATTGTATCGTTTAAAAGGTACCACGGTTATATATCTTTTTACAGAACATACCCAACTACACGATACGGGTACGCAATCAAATCGATGATTTTTCTTCCCAAGGAAGGGTTACTTTCTTTTTCGACGCTTTAACACGGCACTCTCGTGTTGTAAATACAGCAATGAGATCGTACATACATACGCGGTGAACGTAGGAGCACGACGACGGTGTATCGCCAGAGAGCAGCAGGATAATTACACTGATTGGTCATCCGAGCCGGATGCTCGCACACGCACGATACTCCTCTCTCTCTCTCTCTCTCTCACGCGAACGCTTTAAAGAGTCGAGGCAACAAAACGAGCTTTATCCGCGCAGCCACGGCGCTACCGGTGGCGTGTGTGCGCACACCGGGACACCGGGTACATATTATTACCAGCGTTAACAACTCGTTATATCGAAGCGGCGTGCCTTCTCGATCGAAAGCTACGATTTCCGCGGGCGAGAGAGAAAGAGAGAGAGAGAGAGAGAGAGAGAGAGAGACTTCCCCGCGCAATTCGTTTGTCGGTCATAAACGATCATTATATTGCGTTTCGTTTATACGAGGCCAAGAGCTCGCTCCGAAGCGAGTAACTCGTCGTTATTTTGATGAAATTAAACAAGAGACCGACAGTAGGGGGATATCGAAGGAACACACATACATAATATGTATATAATGTATACAGACGTATGCGTAAGTTCAGTCATTAACGTCAATCGACTCAAATTCGAACGGAGAAACGAACGGATATATCGGGATACGTAATTAAAGTGTATTTCGTTTGCCGTGGAAGAAGAGCCGGAGAGAAATCTTACGAGATTGAACGAAGCTGATTTGGGTTCAGCGTTGCTGTATTAAAATACGGCTTCCGTACTGTTTCCCGTCTCTTTTTAACGTACACCGAAGCGTAGTCACCTATCGTCTTTCTTCCTCGCTCCGTCTTTCTCTTTTCTCTTTCTCTCTTCTTTTTCTGTTGGTCGTCCGAAGGGTTGGCAGATACACCGAAATTCCGAGCGTGTATAGGTGCTCGCTTAGCGTTGGCTCGTGCTATGGAGAACGTGGGAATATTCTCAGAGAAGCTGGAAGCCGTTTCCCTCTTCTTCTCTCTCCCCTCGCCGACGAAAAGGAAGAGGAGGAAGAAGAAGAAGGCAGGGCGCGCTAGCGCGTGGTCGCTCTACTCTCTCGCTCTTTCTCGTTTCTTTTTTCATCCCTCCTCCTCCTTCTTCTTTTTCTTTTTCTTCTTCGATCGTCTCGTCTCACTCTCGCACGCTCTTTCCCCGTGGAGGTACATTGTGCGTCGAGCCGTGAGTCCGCTTTGTCGAAGGAGAACCAAGCGGGTTCTTCTGTGTTGTGTAATGTAACCTTAGCGCCCGCTTGCTCGCTCGCTCGCGCGCGCGCACGACTGCCCGCCCCATCCCGCTTGCCGCGTTGCGAGCATAATGCGAGGGCTATTGTACCGAGCACGGGCCATATTGTTGGCCACATCTCGCCTCTACCCTGCCGACACCAAGGATAGCCCTTCTTCCTTCGCACTTCCCTTTTCTTCTTCTTTTTCTTTTTCTTTTCAACTTTTTCGCATCTTCGTTGCTTGATTTTGACTTCCGCGTCAGTTTCACTATTTTGTTTTGCTCGCGTTCGAGATTTTCACGTATCTTGATTTTCTCCCACGATATTCATGGTGAATCGTTTAAGGGGTGTCATTAATTTTCTGTAATATATTATAACGGCTAAAAGATTCTGTTGGAATAAAATAATTGGAATAAAATATATTAATCCAGTAATTTATTTATTAATTTGCGTCGCCTTAAACACCTACCGATATCTACCGTGTACTTAACATGATTTAAGTTAAACGATTGAAAAAAAGTTCGAGTTGATTAAACGGTGAATAAATTCCCAAAGTAAGGATATATAATTTACGAATGGCGACGACGTTATTGCATAAAACGAAAGCTCGAAAGTTTCATCGAGTCGTATCTTATTTAAACGCTCGCGTGTTGCCGTTATAAATAATTTTTTGTTGCTATAGGAGATACATCTTTTTTCATTAATTACCAGCGTCATTTTGTCAACGGGAAGAGATAAAATTTATATCACATGACGGATGGCAATATAGCAGCAGCAGGAAAAGAAAGTACGGTTACAAGGTAGGAAGATAAAATAACGATCCCATTTCGGTGATACGAGTTTCCCCTAAAGGACACTGTTAATTGTTGCAAATTGAGTTCCGTGCGCATATATCATTCTTGAAGAAGTTTGTTATCTATTCGGTCGATCGTCGATGAAGTTTCTCCGTTATTAAAACGAAGATAGAAGGAACGCGTGTCGCGAAGTTTGAAAGTTGAAAAGGATTATCTTTGTGTGTATCTTCGATCGCCGTAAGTGACAACTTACGAAACGTCGATGCAGATGTTACAACTTCTCGCCACTTCGTCAATCCTTCGGATGCGATTCCTCGATTGAATTACAACTTTCGCTGTATTCCCTTCCGAGAATGGAGCAATTGACTTATCGATCGAGTTCGGGATAATTTTTTCATTACGAACGATCGAGAATATCGCGAAATGATCTATTTATCATTTTCCATAGCGCGTTGTTACGTCGCGTCGTGTCGTTAGAGGAACGGTGTTAGAAACGTTAGAAGTTACGTAAGCTTGGTCGCACGCGCGGCAGCAATATCGGGCGACGAGCGTGCAAGCAAATAAGAGGGAGAGAGAGAGAGAGAATGTGTTTTACTCGATCCGCTCGCGGAATCGCAGGCACGCAGCGATTTAACGCGCAGGACCGTGGCGCACTGATTAATTGGCCTCGTGCGCGCGGATGAGACCCGCCGTGTTTCTCTGCACGCTCAGCCTTACGTAAGACTGACAAGCTTTTTACCTCTCAATCTGGCAAGGTGAAAGTTTCCGTTGGCATTGCGCCAAGGAAATGAGTTTAACGGCTTCTCGAAGTTGAACGGCGGCGCGAGGAACCTGCGCATGTCGATAATTAGCTCACCGATCATCGCCATTCTCTCTTTCTCCTTTTCGGAAGAACACAAAGTATTCTCGAAACAAATCGAAACGCAACGATTTTGTTGGAATTTCATCGAAAAATTTCGATCGACCGATACATCCTGCTACTTTCTCGACGATCTACAAAAAGAGAGAGAGAAACGATTAGCATTTTATCGAAGTCGACCGTAGCCGTTATTAATTATCGATTTTTATCTGCGGTACGTCGATCGAGACTCGACTTTTAATTGGATCTTCGCGTGTAAATCGTTCCACGTATTACGACGTTCTTCCGAATGCAAAGTTTTTCCCCTCGACTTCGCATGCAAAAATTCACGTACGGCACGCGAAGGATCACGAAGCGCTCGAACTCGATCGAGATGCAAGTTTAAGCGAATCGACGGCAAAGCGATGCGGCGCACGTAAGGGAGGTCACTTTCGCTTTCTTAATGGACCGAGAGAAAATTTCCGAAACGTTAAATTCCCTGTTCGATCCACTTTCGAGCGAACCGAACGTAGCTTTTTTCGCCGGTTTAACGACCACACAATAAATGCCCGCGAGAAGACGAAGGCAAGTTTCTCACGACGAAGAGACGCCGAAGAAGCGCCGTATGGTGGACATAAATTATGGGAGCGATTAAGGAGTCGCTCGAGTGTAACGAGAAAGTTGAACGATCGCCCACCACCAAAAACGATCACAGTCGACGTCCCGTCGATATTGATACGTCTTCTCTTCGGATCGATCGGAACGGAAGAAATTATAAGACACTTTGTAGCACGCGACGGGCGTATAACGACGATCGACCTCGATTCTCTTTTTTCCTTGCGACCCATGAAGTATTAATTAACATCTTGTAAATCAGTCAATTTCATTGGGTAAAAAGTGTCGTGCGTGCTTCGCAAAAAGACTGGAAACATAAAAAATAATCAAGTAATCGCGATACCCTGCATTTTTTGGTTTTTTTTCTTTTTTTTTTTTAATTAATTTATCTTTTTCATTCGCCGATTGAATATTCAACGATATTTCGCTTAAAAGCTGCGTGTCTCGATAATAATATAATCGAGTATTCATAAAAACTTGGAAATAAAATTCACAATTGTTCGACCGCGAGATCAAAGAGGCTGCCACTCGAATTTTGTCACGGACCAACGAAACTCGAGATCTAATTACGCGCGATCGTATCTCCCGGCGGCTCCTTTGGTCATTCATCGATGCAACGTTCGAGTGGGCAAAAAGAAAAGGGGAAAAAAGGGTGGAAGGACGGAAGGGCGAAATGGGAGGATCTATGGTAATACCGGGTTCTCGTTCGAATGGGATATCTCGAATTAGAGAAGGTAAA
>JAIFRP010000031.1:3006925-3021944 GCA_032403825.1 Odynerus spinipes
TGACGAGGACCCTGGGGTGAACTCCTCTCTCGTTCGCGCGCTCGCGCGCGCGAGCGCACGGTGAGGTCGACGGGGAGGGGGAGAGAGCCTCGGCAAAAAGTGGAAGCCGCGCTGCATGCCGCCACGCTCTTCGCGCACGCCACGCACACGAAGAAGCGGCTTTGCCTCCGCGTCACGCACACGCCGGACACACGCGCCTCTGCGTGTCCCGACACTCCTCACTTTTCTATCTCGCTCTTTCTCTTTCTCTTTTTGTCGTCCACTCTTTCTTTCCTACTATCATAACTATGCGTTTATTTTATTTCCTTTATACGCATCTCTTTTATATTTATCCGGCGTGCGTGCACGTTTCGCGCGTAAAATGACTATAAAATTTCTTGGCGAAGTCTATCCTCTGTTTTTTTTTTATTCTTATGTATCTACTGTATGTTATTCTTATATTCTTTGCGAATTATTATCTTACGTTTCAAGATGATTTTGTGTAAAACGACATTTTGTTTGCGATTATTTCTCTGTGTCTTGATTTGTAATCAAAATTATTTAATAAATAACGAAGATACGATAAAAATGAGAATGTTTTATTATTAGAGTTGTTTTACCTACGAGCCTTTCTTATTGCGAGTAATTTAACGATTAATTTTATTTCGTTGATATAATCGATCGATAAATTAATAAATCATTTCACTCGTTTCATCGAATTCGTATAATTAATTTCATAATTCATGAAATAGTCTCCTTCCCCGACGATTCGTCGCGACGAACGTTTTCTCTCGCTCTAATCCCATGATCGCACGCCATTTCGCGATCGTCACGGAAAATACGACGGTTAATGGGCAAGAGAGCTCGCGTGCGAATTTAGATTAACGCGTTCGTGCTAGTAAGGAAGCGCGACTCGCGCGTTTCTATCGCGCGCGTTACGCCAGTTCGCCCGTGAAATAATTCGTTTTCTCCAAATCGTTCTCCGTTCTGCCATTCCCCGGTGCACGATAAGAAACGTCGTCGTTGGCGCGCGAACGTAAGAAGAAACTGTATTTCGTGCTCGTTCTCCCCTCTGTCTTCAAATTGTTTTCTTCGTTTTTTTCTCGAGCAACTCTAGCGTGAAATAATTGCGGTACTTCTCGCGAGAGAGGAGAATTAATCTCCATGTACCACGGTTGGTATTTTTAATTATGAAATAAGATTCGTTATATGGAAGATAAATGAAAAATTGTCATTTACGCATTTGCTATGATACATATCACTTTTTTTTTGAGTAGTGATATTGAGTGGTGAATTGATTGTGATTTTAAATTAAAAATAAAATAAAATAATGATTTCTAATAAAGGATACGATATTTGCCAAGATTGATATTGTCGTAATAATTTAACCAGAAACTGTATAGGTTATATTATCCTTTTTGCAAACAAATCTTGAATTTCTTAAAATATCGATATCCACGATCACCCGATTCCCAGATTTACTCTCGCATATTCGTCGATCGACCTCTACAAACGTGAAAATCAAGCAAAATGATATAATTCGATAAAACGATCCTAAAATATAAAATAATATCACATAAGAATATCAATCTATTACGTACGTAAATAATACGCACATAAATATTTAAAAAAAATATATATATACCCACATCACACCTATAATACGCGTTACTTGTTCCGTACGAACCATTCGCGCGACCTCGAAGCGCATCGCGTTGCAGCTGCAATCGTCGCTTTTTCATTCGCGAAATGTTTACGATAGCCGTTCCCGCCGCTTCTTCATTTTTTTTATCCTTCTTCTTCTTCTTCTTCTTTCACCATCGCGGAAGATAAGCTCGCGGTAGCGTCGCTTAGAAGACACTTGTCACAACAATCGCGGCAGCGGAATTAAATCGAGGACGAAGGTTCGCGACTGTGAAATTTACTGCAAAGCCGCCGGCGGGTTTTCATCGCGGTTTAAAATCATCGCGAAATAATCTCGCGCGTGTATCTCGTTACGTTTTCGAAGAGTCGACTCGAGTGATTTCTTACGAGCCGTATAATCTCGATGGCGAATCGATATCGCCTTCGAAAAGACGAACGTTGTTGCTGAACGATAGAACATTATGCGAGCGGGGAACATTATGCGAAGCTGCGAGGAATATCAACGAAAAGGACGCGGGTGTGTAAATAAGAAACGGGGACCGCTGGACGGAGGTCGACGTAGCCCGTCGACTTCTTTTTACGTTTCCTCACCCTTCGAGTCCTTCGCAAGATTTTATCCAACTTATCGGATACCGTTCGAGTATAAATTATCTTTCGGGATTTATGAACGCTCCTTCTCTCATCCTACGGGAGTGCTAAGATAAATTTGATACTAATTTCGATCTAATCTTTTTATCTACTACGACAACGTGATTAGATGAACAAATATTCTAAGAACACGAAGACGTACAAAGAAATTGTTCCTGGAACATTTTATTTTACCTAAAAAATTATAAACAAAAATCTGCGAGTTCCTCCATCATCGAGTTTATTTTTCACAGGACGAAGCGAGCTAAAATGGCGGTTCGTATTTCCGAGGTGCGCTCTCGAGCACAAAGTATCTCTCGATCGAAGTACAAAATCACAAAGACTCGACCTCGTCGATTCTCGAGTATCTACTATATACTCTCGAGTGCTATGCCGCGCGGTACGTAAAGGCAGGTAGAGATAGATCGAAGAAACGATCGTAAAGGTTGCTTCTCGCGTCGCGGAGGCTCGTCAATGGGCGCCACACTCTCGTGCCGGGGTCTGTAATCACGAACTTATAATAATGCGGTATCTTCTCTCCTGGAACTGGATTGTAACGACCCGAAATTATAACCGATATCAATTTTATACTTACGACGGCGCGTCGTGAACCGCCCGGCACACCTGTCCGAACGATCCCTCGTAATGTTTCGCCTTAGCGAAGACGAGAAATAAAAGAGAGGGAAATAAAGAAAATAAAAATAATTAAAAAAAAGCAGGGCTTAAAAAAAAAATAAGTTCAACGTTGCGTGCGCGATTTTCCGCCAGTATCTTTGCTTTCCGCGAGCAATAAGCTTTTGGACCGCGTCTCGGTCCGAACCGTGTAATTATGTCGTTCGGACTTTAATTGAAAGAAACGCGCACGGTAACGGCGAATAAAGCGCAAAATAAAGATCGCACACGGACTCCGCGCGCTGCTCGTACGTAATTTCGTACGTACGGAGAAGAAATTCGTAATTCGTGGCGTATTATCCGCGTACGTACGTGCAGCGATTAAAGGTAAATCATGCGCGCCTCGAACAAGTATTTATCTCGTTTGCTTCGCACGGATGTCGATCGGATATCGAAAATTATATTCTGCGGCACCGCCGATGGAAGAATGCCGGTGTATAAGATTTCGCGACGTTAAAGGTGTTCGTCCGTTTTTTGGGAGGCATGTAATCATTAAATAGGTTCATCAAAAGTTAATACTTTTTTAATAATCTCTGTTGAACTTGGATTCTCGAAAGAGCGAGCGTTTGTATCTTCGCGACAAATAATATACGTAGGTATATCTGAAATTGCAACCTTCCTCCTTTTTCGCTCTCGATACGGTCCAAGACACTTTCACGTTTTAATTCGCGAGATTCGCGCGACGTAGATCCGCTTTCTCGCGTGCTATCCTCCGAGATGTCTATTAAAATGAATCACACGGTTTCCGCGTGTCGAAGAAGCTCGAAGGAACGGTGTTAAAGGGAAATGAGTGAGCGAGCGGTGAAAAAGAAGATGAAGAAGAAGGAACGTCGTCTTCGCACGAACGAGTCCAACGTCTATGAGTATTATATCGCTATTGTAATTACGTCGAGACACGATCGTCCGGGACAAGCTGGTCGAGCGATCGACACGCACGCGCGACTCTAATTTTTATGGAGCCGACGTATGTTACATGCCTACTGTATGCACGTACCTACGTATGCGACTCGTTGTTGGAATGGAATGCGACGCGTGCTTCTCTCTCTCTCTCTCTCTCTCTCTCTTTCTCTGTGTGAAAATGCAAATGTAACGTGTAAATGTCTATGTTTTCTTTCACGATTTCTGCTCCGACTTGCACGTACTCACACGCGCGTATATTCGACACGACAAGAGCATGCACCAGTCGGAGTAATAACTTTTTTTTTATCCCTCTTCAGAAATACCTTAACCTCTTTTTCCATGATACATTACTTACATTAATAAAACGAACTGAGACATTGAACGGAGTTACGTGAACGTGGTAGTAGCGATAGCACTCTATAGATATAACATTTTGGATATTCCTTCCGAATGATATTTTATTCGTTTGTTGGAACAACGATATAAATCAGAAATTTTTATTTTTTTTATCTTTCATTGTTGCTAAAGGAAAGTCGCGCCGTCGTTGAAATATCAGGTGTTTCTTATCGCACTCCCGTTTGTTTTTATTCTCCTGTAAATTGTATTCGTTATTATGAAATTATAACGATTCAAGCCTTTGAAATGTTTTTTACCAAAATGTATGACTTTTGAATAACATCGTTGTTGCAACAAATGTTCGGCACGATACAGTACGCGAGCTTGATTTTTGTATGATAGTTCCTTGAACTCGCGATAACGTTTCGAAGTATACAATTATTTCTCGCGTCTCTCTGTCTCTTATTTCTCGCGATCGTTTTCGCCCGTACGAATATATAGAAGAAAAAAAAAACGGAGAGCCTTGTGGTTGGTCGTTGCTCGCCGAAGTGGAAGACGATCGCTCGGAGATTATGTCAGTCGAAAAAACGTGAATATCGCAGGCGGCGGCCGCGGAGACGTAGCGACGGTGGCGGAGCGGCGACTCTTGCAAATTTGTATCGTCGTGTTTGAAAAAGCAAGCGACGCGTTACTCTCCTGCGTTTAACGATCATCGATCAAAGTATTACGTCTTTCGACACGCTACTTAACATCGTGGTACTACCTCAACCCATAATATCGCGTGCTACGAGTATTTACGGTCGATATGCATAATCGAAGGACGTGGCTTATCTGGAAGCTGTCTTTTGGTAAAATCAGATATATATATATGTAAATGTATTGGTGAAGAAAGAATGCTTGTCGAGTTCAGTCACATTTTGAATATCTATTAAACAAAAAAAAGATAGCAAATTTGCTGCCAGCTTCAAAGAATTATCGATCAAAATATTCGATTCTTTTCTTTTTTTATTATCTCGTTATTTTTTTTTAAGTTATTTATTTATTTATAATGGTCGCATCGTTATTTCGTTATTTTGTTGTTGCTTACTTTCGCATACTTTTTATTATGGGAAAAATCGATTAAAATCACGTCGCTGCCAGTTGGAGGAGATTTAAAGTTCCCGAAGCGGAGCAAAGGAAGCTGCTCGGGGATAAGAACGAATAGAAAGAGTATGAATAAGAAGAAGGGGATGTAAGAGATGCTTTTGGCACGGCGAGGATGGACGTAACGAATTTCGTAGCAATTTCGTGGCAATTTGCCGCGGAGTGCGTCGGGATCCTTTGATGAACGATGCGCTTTCCTCGGCCACGTTCCCCTTCTCTTTTCTTCTTCCTCGCTTCATCCCTCCCTCTCTCTTTCTCGCTCTCTTCTACTCTTACTCTTTCAGTTGCTCATTCTCTCACCTTTACGCGCGGTTGCATAAACGCCTGCTCGCCGCCGCCACCTTCAACGAGTTCATTTCTCACGATTTTATTTCAGCCTCGCGGTAATCGCTCGCCGCGAAAGGTACCTCAGTTACGGTCTGGAAAATCCGAGGTGCGAGATGGAAGCTCTACTCTTCGCTGCCAGCACGAATCCCGGCTATTTTGCTAGTCGCGTGTTCGTGCCTACGGCTTCCATCGTTTTCTTTAATTGTGGGAGAGTCGGTCTCGGAAATGATCTATCATCGTTTTGGATCGATAAAATAATGATCTTAATAAAAATAGAAATTTATATTAATGTTAACATCTCGTGACTCTCTTAATACACGATCGGAAAATTCGGAAAATTCTCGTACAACACAACGTTCTTTTACAAAATCACCAAAAATTTAGTTTAACGCCACGCGAACACTGGCTGCATTTAATTCTTTATACGATTTATCATACAATTAAAATTAATTACCATCCAGTACTCTTCTCCCTAGAAAACACCGCACTTTATCGGATTAATTGACAATTAATTATCGTTCAATCGACAGCCCCGGCAAAAAATCACCCAGTCGGTTTCCCATAAAGGATTTAAGTTCAGATACGTGGTATTAGCCACCGCCAGGCCACGACTTCTCCCTAGATCTTCTCTCCCCCCTCCTCCTTCTCCTCGTTTCGAAGAAAAAGGAAAGGCTTCTCTCGCCGACGAGAGACGCGGCGCGGCAGCGAGTACACCGAGCGGTAAGAAAAAAGACGTAATTGGTGGCAGTTAGCACGAAAGTATCGGCGCGCGATGTCGCGCATCGGTGTGGTACTTGTTTCTCTTCTGCATAACTACATCCAATTAAGGATACGGGTATTCGTGTTATCTTCCTTGGTAAGGGACCGCCAGAACGCATCGTGTTTGTTTGCTTACTTACGCGAGACCCCGTAGATGGAGTCTTTAAGTTCCACGGAACTGTCGAATATCTTGGAAAGTCGTTAAACTCTGTTTTTCCCTCCCCCTCCCCCTCCCCGCTGCCCCTCCTATTTCCTCTGCACCATTTTCCCCCTTCTTCTTCTCACCATCCCCTTCGAGTCACCACAAAACGCCTTACTTTCGGCCCCGCGAACGGGCGGCACCTTTATACGCAAATCCTTTAATACGCTTGAAAGAGCCATAACGTCTTAATTAACGCGCCTGCCACGCATTCAAAACTTGTAAAATCTCAATTTCATTGGCCGGCTTACTCGCTCCACGTTATCATCGTTCGAACGCGTCTACGGAGTTTACATGAAAATCAAATTTTACGGCGTTACGCGCCGCCTTTCACGGTGGTGGTAATTTTTTTGAGAAACAAATCCTATCTCCTGCTCGGTCGATCGGATTTTCGTTTTAAATGCTTTCCAAGATTAATTTGGAATAGAACGGTGATGCTGGTGATATCGCGTCTCTGAGCTTTGGAATAGGTTAGAAGTACGATGATAATGACGATGATGATGATAATGATGATGATGATGATGTAAAGTATAACGCATTTTACCAAGAATGCTTGCGTTTTCGTTATACGGGTAGAATCCGAAGGAGCGAATTCTTCTTCGAACGTAATTACGTATAGTCGAGTAATTTCGAGACGCCGCGAGAATGAGAGAAGTTTCCATCTGCTCTTCTCTCTCTCTCTCTCTCTCTCTCTCTCTTTCCCTCTTTACGCGACGACACAATACAATCCAGTTCGCGTTTCTCCTTCGGGGCTCTTTTACTCTCCCTCGAAGCTCCGCGTATTATCATTCTCGAGAAACGATCTTTGAAAGTGAATTGCGAACTCCGCGAACTACTACCTTTCGCTTCGGTATTCGTCGAAATACGGAGGGGAAACTTGAAAGGGAAACGATCGCGGACGACTTCATAACCCTAAATGGAGTAGGCAGTAATACTTAGCAAGTGTGAGTATGTTTGACAGGTTTTCAAGTAAGCACGGAGTATGTTCGTGTCGATAATTCCATCATGATTAATTATATCTTTCCATTCAGTCATGTCTTTCGGTATACCGATATATAATAATAATTTCACTTTTAAGTAGATACGTAGTAGAAAAGATTACAAAAAATCTCCTATTTGCTATAACGATATTTATTTTGTGCTTACGACGTATCGATCATAAACTATTATAATTTACTAGCACGAAAATTACTTTCAACTTCTAATACTAAACTATAAGTAAATTAACAATGTCCGATCTAAAATAAATAATTGATTACTGCGTATCTACAGTTTGCAATAAAATGTCTGGTCCAGTAACACGCGAGATCGATCGGGTCTAAATTGAAAGAACCCAAACCCGCAACATTCCGCGACGCCTTTAAAGATTCTTAACTTCCTGCTCTCCCAGTCGGGCGTCGCGACGCCCGCGCTTTTTCGGTCCACGGCCTCGAGAGAGTCCGCCGAAGCTCTACTAAATCCTGCCTTCTGTTAGCCTGCTAACGGGGGCTGCTCGCAAGCAACCGCCTGGATGCTTCGTCTTATCGAAAGCTCCCTGGGAGACACCTCGAAGCTTTTCCTCCCTTTTTCCAATAGCTCAGGAAAGGAATCCTTTTTTTTTGTTTATTATTTTAGAAGAAGAAACTCCAGCGGGTGGGCACCCTCTCTTTCCTGGTGTGAGAAGAGGAGACAGGAAAAAATCAAACTGTGACTCCTTCCCCTTCTTACTCTATATATCTTCCTCTCCCTCTCTCTCTCTCTCTCGCTCTCTTTCTCACTCGGCTTCATCCATCTATCGTTTCTCTCGACACATCGATGCAAAACCAACACTCCTGTGTCGATGGGACGTACGAAACGACGATCCACGAATGTTGCGAGTTCTCCGTTTTCGTTACGTTTTATTATTGGCAGTCGACTCGATACAAGCCGGCGTGCTCTCCTGATAGGGCGTCGCGACGCCCGCCGGTCGACGCCCCTAATTTCGATACGAATTATTGCTCGAGTTTCATCCTCCCGTGTCATGCTTCTCGATAGAAAGAAGAAACTTCTTTAGGGTGTACCGACAAAAGATTGACAATTACCTTAGATGAATCTCTGAAGAACGAGACGTATGCAACCCTTGATCGATGGAATTTTTATATAAATAAATTACATTGCATTCATAAATTTGTGAATATATGCTATATAAGAAAAGTAAGAGTTATAACTACTCGCGTGTGTCACTATGAATTTTTGTATAAATAAAAAATTGGAGATCGTATATTCATATAATAATTTAAAGAGGATGAAAATGATTCCAGCAATGTCGTATGTATATCTCATACGGAAAAGTGTAAAGCGTGTGTCGTCGTCACTCGTGTTTTCTTACTTCTTTCTATCTCTATCCTCTTTTCCTTAGAAAAGGCAGGAACACATAAGACGTTTGGGTCGGACGTATCGCGATTTCTTCTATACCGCGTTTTTAGTCTTTCATATGTGGCTTATGTATCCCGACTGCGTTTTCTGCGTTCCTAGTAAGAATATCTTGCACATAACATCGACGATACAAATGTTAGATTCTTCTAATACGCGACACGTCGAGTGAATGTATCTGACCTGTACATTTATTCTATGTAGAAGAATATAAACTCGACTAGGTAAGTAGATTTAATTACGTAAATTACAACATTCGTTTATTTAATAATATTGTTAGATCATGTCGAGCAACAAATTCTAGAATTGCTGATTTATTAAAAAAAATTATTTATCGTAACGAAATGTGCTAAAATCCTACGTAGTGCGTGGAAGCATTAGATCGGCCTAACGGACGCCTACGAAGCGTGAAAATCTTCCTGGGGCGTTATACTACCCCAGTAAGAAGACCACGCATTGACGGAGTGCTGTCATTTTCGTCGGAGACGGACAGACGGAACTAAAAAGCTGAAAGCTCGGCAGTCTCCTTTCTCCTTGCGATCGATATCCTAAATATTCAATTTATTTATTTATTTATATTATTTATTTTTAAAAATATTCAATACCAAATAACCAACAAGTCAGTGGTACGATCAACAAATTCAAGAATTACAAGAAACCACCACGAGCTTCTCCGCGAAGCCTGGAAATTCCTCCAAGAGCAAAGCTTTCGCGCCTAAACCGGAGAAAATCGATGAGCAAAGCGTCGCGACGTTCAGCATCAGCTGATAGGCGCCTGGTGCGACGCCGGTTGGTCTCCCGACCTGCGGACTCTTTCCTAGCACAGGTGTGCCACGTACCTCTACCCTTTATAACCTCACCCTCTATCGAAAGGTCCAAACCTTCGGAAAGCTCCCGGGTTCGTTACGACGCGAGCTTCGACGACGTCGAGGTTCAACGTCTAGCTCGTCGAGCTTGTCGATGATCGCGTCGAGAACTGCCCACCTGTCGCTCATCGCTTGTCGCGGCACGGTCTCGGCGAGCTTGCAAGCACGGCTTACAGGAAAGCGTAGGAGCAACGTAAACGCGACGATCGATTTTATCATAACGGAGCCGAGGGGGTTAAAATCTCCACGACGATGCGACACGCGGCGCCAATCCTCGAGCGTCGCGACGCCAGAGCAGGGAAGCACGAAAATAGTCGAGCTTGCGGCGCGAGCTTCGTCGTATCCACCCTGAGCGACCTTGTCCCATGATGCTTCCTCGATCCGTTCGCCTTCTCGCCTCTCTTTGATCGCTCACTGACCTTCCCTCCTCGACGTTTCGTATTCTACTGTCCTTCGTTGCACGCTCGATCGCTGCTTCGACCGTTCTCAATGACGCGCGCCAGTCGAGTGATAGTTTTCTTTGTAGAGCATGTAGCTAAGTACTCGTTAACGAGTGTTTACGTTTTCACGGTCAAGGCGATTATGTTCATATAGCGTAAGGATAAGAAGGTTATAAACTATAGAATAGTATGTTTACTTTTGCGAGCTTGATGTTGGAAAATAATAGTCTGCTATAATGAAATTTTATTATTAACGATAAATTGTTGTGTTTATTTAACTGCACCTTTCGCAATAGCTTTTATATTTTTTTTATAAACTATTTAAGTGGAGTTAGTATAAATCTTCAAGAAAGCTTTTTACGGTTTTATAAATTATCTCGTAAGAAAGATTATCTTTTTTCAATTGATCGATATTATTGATCTTTTATTGAGTTTATAAAAAAGATTATTTATCGGACGAGAAGAGAAGGAATAAAAGAATGTAAATATTTAAAAGATACGACGATACAAGCTTCTTGAAGGTTCTCCCGGTAGATGAAAATCGATGTAAAGGGAAGACTTTCCTACTGCTGCTAGCCCGTTACAAGGTAGATGTAATTTTTCTACGCTCCATTTTGAACAACCCTTTACATGTAACGACTACTTACAACCGCTTTATGTTTCTCTGTTCTTTATTAATAAATTTTGCAACAATATTACAACTATGTTACATTTTCCTGCGTTTCTGCGTTACATCCCCACAACGTTCGCGTGTTACGTGCGGTTTTTATAAACAAATTGAGAATTTTCATCTTCACGCGACGTTTCTTTTCATTTACGTCGATATATCGAATCGATACGACATTAGCATCAAACGACCATAAACAATTGACCCTAAAAATTATAAATTTGTCAATAATGTTACATATTTGCAACAATGTTATACCTATATCGTGTCTCTCGGTACTGGTAAAGGGTAGCTGGTAACGTTACATCTACAATGTTTATGTAACAATTTTTCAATAAAATTCTCCTAGTCGAAAACGACTAAGAATTTGATTAACCAAACCCTAAAAGAATAATTTATACATTAAACCAACCGTTTATTAAGCTTCAGGCCTATCGTCAATACCAAGTAAAATATTTTTACATCTTGTCAAATCCCATAGACAAACTTTTTGCAGCACCCAGGTCAACAGCCTCCCAGGAACGGAATCTCGCAGCGATCCATGATCTCCGGATAGCCGAAAGCTACCTTATAATCGGAGAAACTTATCAGCGATGAAAACAAAGGAGAGATAAATAATTAATAACGAAAGCACGTTCTCTCTCTCTGTATATGCATATACATATAATTTTAACTTATCGATTAGACATATATACATATATACATATACACGTATAGTATGAGAACATAGGTCGACTCTCGTCGTACACTCGAAAGCGCCCCTGAGAAAGCTCAGCGGCGCCCTAGCGTCGCGACGCTCTACCCGGCCATCATGAATCGCGTCGTTGTCATCGAGCTTAACATTTACCACACGTATACACGTATGCACGCACATATGTGTACGCTTGCGTACGTTCTCTCCTATCGACGCGTCTTTGTCGACGACGTCTGACAAAGCTGCCCGTCAAACGGAAGACGTCGTCTGACGTACCACCGTGATAGGGTAACACGCGAGTCGAGGAGCTTTTCGATTCATCGAGCTTTCCGAGCTTCCCCTCCGATATATGTTATATGCATATGTCATGTATGCACGTGTACCGTTATTTCATCGGATATACATATAGGGTGTAGTATTATTTTCAATGGTCGGGTTGGCATCAATATACCTTATACGTCTGTATGTGTAGTTATTTCTGTGCAAGAGCTTTTTTAAAGTAACGGATAGTATGTGTGGATAATTGTAATTATTGTTAAATATTAAAACTTAAAAATCTACCAAGTCTTACGTTAGATGTTTAGTTCGATATTGTTCGAAGTTTTAACATTTGTATACAGACTCCAAACCCTATTTTATGTTTACTAGAATAACTTTTTATAAACATAACAAAATGTGAGTAATACCTAGAGTAATTATAAGAAATGAATTCATGTCGAGTGACACTCGACATGGAGTTATATCAATCGGTTCTGTCGAGTCATACTCGACATCGAGTGCCAAATATGAAAATATATAATACCAATGTTATAATATTTATCTCACGATTAAATAATACCTCACCCTATATGTATATCCAACGTGGCACGCGTCGGATAGGGTCGTCGAACGACGTCGGAGGCCGCGCTGCGACGTCCTCCAAAAATAGGAGAACAATAAAGGCCGAAGGTTTCGGGGGCGTAAACGTCGGACGGTCTCCCACGACGCGAATCACGTCGGGCGTCGTTACGACGAGAAAAGTAGCACGGCGAACAGGATAATCGTGGAGGTAGCTGGCGTCGCGACGCCATTCTCCCACCATCGCTACCACCGAGAGAATACTCGCGCCCTTAATTATAGATCGGTCTTGCCACCCCCCTCTCTCTTTTTCCCGTTCACGTTTTCATTGCGCAAGCGTCGATGGGTGGGGCGAAAGTTTCGATTTAGGGAAGGCCACGTGTCCCGACGCGAGCACGCCGTTCGATCGCGATGGAACTTTCGTACTGTTCTCTCTTTTTCTTTCCCTCCCTATCTCTCTATCTCTCTTTCTCTTATCGCTTTCATTGTTCCACTTTTGCGGTGATTGCAAACGAATCGAAACTCATTTATGATTTAACGGTACTGTTCTCGTTCATCTCGACTTATTCGAGATGAGTTTTGGACGGTGAAATAAATTTCAGATCATTACGACGATGATAATGATGATGATGATGATGATGATGATGATTGGAACGTGACCAGCAGAGACGAAAAATGAATTTAACCGAACGAACATGCTCCAGTATGCAAACTGCACGTAAGCTTTCGGTTGGGTGTACATGTTTTGTGTCTCTGTGTTGTCTTCGAAGCTTAAACCGTGTCGCGAGGGAGTGTACGAATAGACTCCCACGATTCGACGATCTAGGTGAGCTTTCCTGGCGCGTCGTTCTATTAGGGTTGCATAGAAGATAATAGCTGTGCTCTAGTAGTAACGTCCGACGGAAATAGCGAGCTTTCGGAGCTTACGGTCGACCAGCGTCGCGACGTCGGATTAGGGAAGCATGACGGTATGGAATAGGGTTTATACCACCCCCGATATTTTTCTTCTTACTGATAATCGAACTCGAGGAGAGAGAAATGTTTTCGGATAAAATTAAATAAAACAAACTTTTAACATTTAATAATAATTACTTAATTAATAAACACACGGTCTTTACGTGATGCGGTAAACGTTTTAATTTTTATAATAAATCATTTTGGAGATTTGATGATTCTTACCGATCGTCTTTGTATCAATCAATGGAATTCCCAATTTTTTTTACTAATATTAACATATTTCAAAGTTTTATTAAAGAACTTATTCGACAACGTGTAGGTATGATAAAAATCAAAGCACTTTTTTAAACATTACACACTACAACGACGCTTAATTTTCATCGAACTTCGATATACGTAACGACGCGAGTAATCGTTGATCACAAAATCCCGAGAAAGAATTTTCCGGTCATCCCGACGCGCGTGTCCGTATTACGGTAATGGAACAATCGGAAATCGTGCCGCGGTACGTCGTATAACCGGAAATTAGTTCGGTCGGAAGTTACTCTGTGCTGACATTAAACTGGCCGCTCGTATGTTCGCTCGCTCGCTCGATCGCACTTTGCGTTTCTTTCGGCGTCACCGCACGAGCGAGATCCATTGAAACAGTGCGACACTCCCAATACTCGCGTGTATCTAGTCATTGGCTTAATGCGTCTATCTCGTGCTGGTTTTTATTCAAATTCGCTATTCACTTCGCATCCTGCGTCCGTCGTTTCGAATTTCGTTACGTCGCGATCCATTTATCTTATCTTAACGTACAAAATTTTTCCATATTTACGATAAACGTTTCATATTCGATCTTTGTAAATTTATTAATTTATTTAAACGCGTAAAACAATATTTTGATGAATCGCAATTAACGTCACAATAAATATTTTCCCGAATATTGCACATACAATAAAGCAAAAATAAGTTTAACAATCTCGAACCACGCGCTCCGACTTTTACGAACGCCGACGTCATTCAATCAACACGAAAAGGCCCGTTTTTTCACCTTGAGGCTTTTAGCGAGGCTTGTCGCATCGCTCTCGAGGAAATCGTCGATTAATGGCCGGATAAATCAGTCGTGCCGCGTTCCAATTTGCGTCTCGTAAATATCAGAGAGCAACCGTGTGTATTTTTTTTTTTTGCGAAGGAGCTATCGAACGGTATTGCGCGCGCGCGCTCTTTCGTCCGGGATATAATCATCGAGGAGTTAGGCGTTTTACAAGCTGCGGACAAGAGTCGATAAATTTTACGTATATACGCGGTAAGTGCTGCAACGTAGTACGCCGAACTCTTTTCATCCTCTCGTATCGAGCAGACGAGCCGCACGGCTTGAATGCGGCCTTAATTACGAACAGCTGGATAATCGGCAGGCTCGCAAGATTAATTGATCCAACTTTTCCGCGGTCGGTCTCGATTTATAAATACGCGCGTCGGCGTTCGACGTTCCCTCGTGTTCGTTTCCTCTCATAACAAATTACGCAATCGTCCCGTAAAGAACAAAGTGTACGTCCCCGGGTCCGTTGTTTAGAGATTAAAGATAAAATAATATAT
>JAIFRP010000031.1:3068822-3080682 GCA_032403825.1 Odynerus spinipes
TTTTTTTTTTTTTTTTAATAGTAATTGTATGCAGTATTTATAGTATATGCAAATTTCGCATGGTATTCTTTATAGGAGGCTTCTTTTACTTTTGTTTTTTATATGCAGGAGAAAAGAAGAAGAAATAAGAGAGAGTAAGATACAGATGCACGACCGAGTCTAGTCGCTTCGAATTTATCCTCCGATTCTCCCGTGAGGACTCGTCCCGCCCCACAGGACGACGTACGCCGACTGCACTTCGATAAAATCGAGAGCAAAACATCGAAGATAACGCGAGCGCGCAGGACGATATGGACGATCGAAAAGAGGAGAGAAGAAGGACGGTGGTGGTGGTGGTGGTGGTGGTGGTGGCGATTTAATCGAGATCGCGTCAAGTCCGGCCGTCGTTTCTAATCTTTCCCGAGGCCGACTGACGAACGTCGGGGAATCGTTGCCGCGTGAAACAACCGTCTTATCTTGATGTGTTACGCCGGAGCGACGTTTTAGCCTCTCGCTCATTTGCATAATCTAATATCCTCGGCTAAACGCCATCGAACGGTACGTCCGAACGGCGCGACCCTTTTTTCTCTACTTTCTTGGGGGAGGGGGGGTTAGTTTTTTTAGATCGTGAACTTCTTTCTCATCCTCCATTTTTTCGGTCATTTTTTTTGGAGCAACGCGTAGTCTCTTTTTAAGTAGCACACCTATCATTTTAGAGCCTGTCTCATAAGAAAGGAAATAAAAAATAAAATTCGAATCTCCGCAGGGGTTAACGGACTCGCGAGCTAACCCTCGTCGATGGTGGTACGAATGACATCTTAAAAAAAACTTCACCTTTCACTTTATCGTAAAGATGAAGAGGAAGACCCCGTCGAGTTCTAAAATCGAAAACAGGAGAATCGACTCGACTCGACTCGACTCGACTCGACTCGCGAACAACATCGTCCCCGAGTAAGGGGATCGCTTTTTAGCGCGTAAATGTGGGATAAATTTTAGGGAGCCCTGTTCTCCACGATATCGCCATGACCGATCGTCGACCGGTTCCTAAAACCGATCGGCGCGATCTCTCGAATTAATTAGAATTCGACGGGCGCGTTGAGAGAACCGGTTGTAAAATCCTTTCGGCAGGAGGAAGGATAAAAGTCAATCCCTCCGCTCCCCTGGCTCTTACAAGTGGACGAAGCGATTTGATTTCTTAACTACGGCTGAACGGATCGTTGAAAAGAGGAAATCGATGGACCGATATGTTAATAACAAAAAGTTTTAATATACAGGGTGAGTCGTGCGGATTCATCGAGTCTCCCAAACGTGCTAAAAATTATGTTGCGATAATTTCTGAGTATATTTAAAGAAAATCGTATATTATTAACATTCATACGATTAACGTCGACGCGCGTCTCTTATCGAAAATACAAATATCGATTTTTACTCGATACGTTAAATGAGTCACCCTGTATATCACGATTCGCAGACCGGTTGTCCGAAGAAAACAGGAAATCAAAGAAGAACGACTGGTTTCCTCGGATTTTCATTTAGGGAGCTCGCATCCTTCTTCCGCGACGAGATGAGAAAACGTTTAGATTACGACCTTGGTTATTTACGGAGAGCATCGGTACGTTCATTACAGCTCGCGCGCTCTCGGAGCCACGTGGGCGAAAAACCAGTTCGATTTACTCCTTAATCCCCACCATCGCTACCACCAACACTACCACCTACGTTTTTCTGCCTTTTTCGAACGAGATCTATTGGCAATAAAATATTGGAACTGGTGAAGCTGGAAAAAGGCCGATTAAATGCGATAGCGAAAAAATGTGGTAATTTGTTGCATTTCTTTAATTGAACGTCTCACTAAGAGGGAGGAAACTTTAGATCCTCGAGTAGATCGCTAAGATAAGATTCGATCGTCGATCGAGCTAATGCATTTGAACGCTTAGCTTAGAATTTAGCAGATTATCGTATATATTATAACAATATTTTTAAATCCGAGATTCCGTGTAATCAACTGTAATAAAATAATATAATTATCGATACTACGTATAGGTAATTAACGATAAGTACCTATTAATAATAATGAAAACAATAGAAAATATAATCTCGAGCCTGATCGCCAAATGTTCGAGATCTTCACGTTTCTAATAAAAAAAACAAATCAAACGATCCAAAGAATCTTCAAAGAACTTACTCGCTCCACCGTAGAAACACTTGTTGCTTCCTCAAAGTTGTACGAAGGACTACTACTTTACCGATCGTCAAAAGTACCTGCGCAAACGTTCTAACCATAGAAAAAATAAAGATGAACCTGAGCATGAATATCTTTGAAGAATTGCGCGCTAAGATGCAGCAGCTCGTGCCGAAATCGTGTCTTCTAAGCGGAGCAGGTAAACTCACTGCTGCAGGTTGCAAGGCCACGCAGCAGAGGTTCACCTGCGCTGTACCGTAATTCGGAGGTGCAAGTGAAAACAAATACCATGGGCTATACCTGAATGCAGGAGCTTCGAGGGGGACACAGACCCGGTCCACGGAGCATCACCCCTCCTCTCTCGCTCTGCTTCGCTCGAAGCTCTCTTCCGACTTCGACAGGTCTTTTCGTTGGGAAGTAAAATGGACTAAGTTATACAAATAGAGGATGTATCGTCAAATAACAAACGAGAAAGGAATGGGTCTCTAATCGTATTAAGATTATTTAGAAGGACTCGAAACCGCATTGATTTTAAAGGCTCGATTTAATGTTTTGTTTAAGCAGATAATACTCGAAATATGAAAAGATAATACTCATAATACATCCTATACTTTTTTTAAACATAGAACGAAAAAATTAAACGATATAATATGAAATATTAAAGAGTATATATAAAGATACTCAGAGAACCACCTGATGCTAAGAACAGGTTGCTAAAAAAAAGTAAGGATCACCCACGGTAGATCCTTCGTAATACTCGCCGAAAGAAAACTCGATGCAAAAAGTTGGTGAGTCCGTATAAAAAAGTAAGGGTAGGTTTTTTCGTCGTTCGCAGCTAATAGACACTAGTCACGCGGCCAGAGGGTGCGTTAGATAGGAAAATCGCTTCGAGTCCACATGGGGATGTAAGTAAAGCTTCGTTCTCTCTCTTTTCCTCTCTCTCTCTCTCTCTCTCTTTGCTTCGAGATAGAAAGAGAGAAAGAAGAGGAAGAAAAAACAAGCAGGAGGCATACTTAACGACCGTAAGGGTCGCCTCGGTTATCTCGACGCATCTAAACCCCGACTCTCTCTCTCTCTCTCTCTCTCTCTCTCTCCCCCTCTTTCTTTCTCTCTTCGAGAACACGCCGTGGGGGTAATGGTGGAAGCCTGATCCCAAGCGTGCTCGCGCTCGCGCGCTCACATTATTACCCCCCGTTAATCACCGTACGATGCGCTGTGCGAGAAGTTAATTGCATCCATTCGCCGATCTAAAAAATCAAGAGAGCCTCTTGCAAGCAGGTGCGATGTTCCACGTACCTCGAGCAACAACAAAGTAAGAAAAACAACGGTAAATGAAAAAACAAAGACAATAAATTTCTTCCCTCGTTCCTTTACCACTATCATTGATCGATTTCAATTACCCGCACGGGATTACTTCCCGACCCCCGTGGAAATTAATAGAGATAAATTGCAGGATCGAGAAGGACACAGCTCGAACGAACGCGCGGGATATCCCACGGCGCAAATTCGAGAGAGAAAGAGGAGTGCGTGCGAGTCGCCAAATTTGTATGATAATTAAGCGTTACGCCGTATAAATCGAGTAAACAGAGCGAGACGGTCGACCCAGTTAAATCACCCAACTTCGATTCTGTCGTCGGACGGTAGCGAAATGCCATGGAAAGTGCTTGTGATTAAGAAGATAAAAAATAAGAAAAGGAAATCGGCAAAAGTCCGCAATCTTGAAAAGCGGAGCATGTACGTATACATATATGTATGTAAACTGGTGCATATACCCGGTGTAAATACGCGTAAGCGTTACCACGCTTACATCACGACAAGCACGAACTTGTCGCAACAGGTTCGATCCTGAAGCTGAAGAAAGGAGGCCACCCTTGTGCCTTTGATGCTTTCCTCCAACGAGATGAACCTAGAGAAGCCTAGAAGAGGATCAGGGAGGCGGAGGAGGCGGAGGGGGAGGTTGAAATCCGAGACGAGTCTTTTCCAACGCGGAAAGGAAGGATCGAAGGGTGATGACGAAGGTGGAGGTGAGTCGGGAAGAAGGGAAAAGAAGGTCTCTCTCTCTCTCTCTCTCTCTCTCTTTCTCTCTCTCTAGTGGGGGGTGGACGTACTAGAGCGTACTAGAGAGTTTGCCGGGGTGCTCTTCTCCGGGTTACGGTCGGGGCAAAGAGAGAGGGTGGAAAGGAGGAGAGAAGACCGGCAGATGGTCGGCGTGGACCCCGACGTGGGAAGCTCCGAATTCTCCAAGTTCCCACAGCCAGAGTGCACCTGCCCTACCCCCACTCTGTCACCCCGTCCTGGCGTACTGGCTTATATAAAGGCCGGGGTTGCTCGTCTAAGGCATCATTCGCTCACTAGCGCTTCGCTCAAAAGCATCTCAAAAGCGTACGACACAGCGTATACGAGAGTATCAGCCACGTCGTTCACGTTTTCGAGATAGCCACACACACACACACACACAGACACACACAACGTGCACATCTATATACGTACATACGTTCATCGTATAGTCGCCGTAGTCTTCTTCTCGTATCACGTGTTCCGAAGAGAGTTTGCACGGAGAACCGGTTCAGTGCGCGGGTTCCGTGGTAGAGAAGGAAGAAGCAGAAGAAGAGTGAGAAAGAAGAGAACATAAGAAAGGAAGGAAGATGGCCGCCACCACTATGAGCCACGTGTTCGAGTACGAGAACGAGCTGAACGATAACCTGTACAACCTGAAGATGTCGGGTAACAACAAGTCCAGCAGCAACGGTACCAAGAGCATGAGGAGGATGCTGAAGCCTCTCCTCCGTCTCCTGAAGAAGAGAACGAGCAAGGGCAAGTACGGCAAGGGCCAGAAAGCCATGCCCCAGGCGGAGATCTTCACCGAGGAGGTCGACAATCAGAACAACGCGAACGAGGCCTTGGAGAGAAGGCTCTTGGCCGAACTCCAAGACGCCGAGGAGGGTGCAGCCATCACCGTTTGCCTCGACGGTCAAATGACGGTCGTGCCGGTTGTTCCTGGTCAGTGCTACGTCCCTGTACACTTTGCGCACACACACGCTGGTGACTTCTACTGGACGACCCTCAGCCTAGCCGATAGTGATCTCTGCTACAAGGAACGAGCATTCTCGCAGCATCAGACACCGGAGATGCAAGTGGCGTGAAGGAGGACGAAACTTTTCGTCAAACGTTGTTGGTTCCTGTCGTTCAACGAAACGAGCTTGCTCCTTGACGTCATCGTCATCGGAGCTTCCCTCGGAGATCATCCACATCCGATCACTGGGAGGTTCCTGGCCGAATAAATTTTCTGCCTGGAAATTGGGAGAGAAGAAGCATCGGGATACTACCCGGTCGATAGACTTAACTAAGATACATCGAAACTGTGATCCATAGTTTAACTAAATAGATAGATATTAATTTATATGGAACGAGACTTTCCATTGTGTATTCTTAGAAATACGTAAACGACAAGTCTAACTTCGATTCGGGGTTGGACGATGAGAGAAAGGAGAGAGATTCCCATTGTCTATGAAATATTATATATTTTTTTAACTTGGCGATTATAAAGATCGCATTTGTGATAACGTCTGTACCTATCAGAATATTAGATATATTTATAGTTTAGTATATCCATATTGTGATATTGGCTTTAACTATATTCCGCCATGATTGGCGGTGACTTCCTAATGTCTTCCAAGTATTTTTAATAAACATTATAAACGAAATATCCTGTTTCATTAATTATACTACCACCCTTCACCTTAGTATTTAAGTTATTATTACGACATTTAAAAAATAACTAAAAAGTATCAAATGCGTTGATACAAAATTTAAAAAAAAATTCGCAGAAGAGATAGAAAGTACAGAGACTCTTCTAAGAAAATATCTATTCAAAAAGTATATATATTCTTGGTCCGAAAATCGTTAGGGTTTCGGTATTTCCCATGGACCTTTTCACAAAAGCTACCTGAAAAGAAAAAAAGATTCTTGGGCTTCCTTTGAAGCTTTCGTCCGCAAATAAAAGACTGGAATTTTCTTTTTCAACATTTCGACCTCGGCAGGTATCCCAGCAACTCGGTTAAAGAACGATCTAAAATTTCGAAATACGATGAAACTTTGTATAATGGTAAAAAAAACAAGATCGTAACTTACATTAGATACAATAGGACAGTAGCTAGTTACAAGTGGATGAAAATTGTGCACACGTGACGTCCATATGGGTCGCACACATGTCCACGGGAAGGGTGGACGAAGAGAGTGTATGAATTCACATGATTTTCCATGGCCGAGGGGGGTGAGCGACCCTCCAGAACGAAAAAATAACAAAAGATACCACGATGCCGGCTGACCGTGCATCGGATGATAATAGAATAACAGTAAGGGTGAATATTTCAAGCGGTGCTTCTCGATAGGGTTAATTCAATCCGGCATTTATTTCACGGATGATATAGCGGGAAATGTGGAGGGGGCTGCCATTTTGGAAGTGTATCATCCAACTAAGCTATTAAACATTTTAAAAGATAAAGAAAAGAAAAGAAAAAAATCCATCGATAATTATACAATATTTATTTAAATATTAATGTTGCATTGGTTCTAAAAATGAAAGCGAACGATACGATATAAAATAAAAGTTTGGTAAAGATAAAATAAATTATATAAAAAAAAAAAGTAAAATTCTGTTGTACGTTACGATCCAAGGGATGCTTCGCGAGCCTGAAGGGTAGGCAACCCTTCGTACAGCCCGGTATTAGAAAGCATCAAGCATCCACGAGGAAGGAGCTAGTCTACTCTTTGCTACTTTGACCTAGAGATAAAAAACTATAAGTAATATTAATCCACCTGAACATACATACATACAAAATGAAATTTGTTCACATTTTCCACGGTATCCTCCATTTCCCTTTTTCTTTCCTTGCCGTAACTACACCGATTAAAAGCTCATCGATGTCACAGGAATAATTCCAGCAATCGAGAAAAGAAACCCGAGATATTTCGAAATAACGAAAAACGATCGACGCTCCCAGCTCATTTTGTGCGAAAAATTTTCTTTTAACAATTCCATCGAGTCATTAAAGAAATCGTTAACTTTTATGAAGTCGGCGATCATTTTATTGCGGGGGGACAAAATTATTCAATCAATTTTCGCAAGCAAACGAGAGAAAGAGAAAAGATATAGAAAAACACGAGTGATCGTCTTCCTGTCGACCAACGCAATAAGAAAACAGAGAGAGAAAGAGAGAGAGAGAGAGAGAGAGAGAGAGAGAGAATCATCGAATCGTCTTACTTTCGCGCGCGTGACGTTTCACTGGTCGACTCGAGAGAGGAAAAGAAGCACGTGTCGCGCCGCAAAATTGCTCTCTCTCTCTCTCTCTCTCTCTCTTTCTCTTTCTCTGTCACTCCGCTCGTGCCAGAACACGGTCTCTCGCGGTGGTGCCCGTTTCCCACGGCCCCGATCGCGCGGCCGTATAAATACGCGCACGCGATGCGGACGGCCGCGTGTGCACGCACGCGTGTCGCCTTCGTTCCGACTCATACAACACAGCCTTCGAACTTCACCACATACATTCACATACATAGTTCAAATCATGTATATGCATAGATATACGCATTCGTACCAAGTGAAAACCATATGTAACCATAGGTATACGTAGTCAAAACCACATGTATATATGCATGTGTGTTACACGCAAGGTTCTACTCTATCTATGTATATATGCATGTAGAAGTACCGATTTATGCATCTTTCCATGAACGCCGCCGCCTTTTCCGGCCGGCCTTATCGCCTTTGTACTCTCGACTCCGGCACCGGCCGTAAATCACGCTGGTACAATGTAACGCGATTAGAATGTCGATGGTAAGTGAGATTCCAAAAAAGTGCTCGGAATCGAGAGGAGTACACGCACGGGATTATGTAAATTCTGTGGAGTATTATCATCGGGAATCGTGTTCGAGTACGCTCCGGGTACGTAAGTACACATAGGTAAGTCGTTGTATGATTATTTACGAACATGTTCCGATACTTTCTATGGTCGGTGGGGGATTTCTTTTTTAAACGAAAGAACGGTTTTAAAGATCGATAGTAGTAGTATGTTGTAAATTGTTACGAGAAAGAATTATTGATCCTTGTGAAGGTGTATGGTAGGTATATGGAATGTAGATAACATATTGATCAAACCGAGCAATTTTACATGTCCGTCGAAACGCGTTTTACATATTGCAATTTTTCTTATTCTTAGTCGTTCGTTAGCATTTTCGAGGTCGGAAATACGAGCAAATTGCATTGACGTCTTTCATGCCGGATCTTCATTCACTCGTCCGGTTTCACGAACATCCGTAACTAACATAAGTGTTACGAGTGTTTTTAATGAAACCGAGCGAGTACGCGCGTACGTCCGCACATCCGTATGCGATTAGTCACTCCGTGATCCGTCCGGTGCATTGCGCAAAATGAAGGAGCCGAGCCAAAAGTCGTCGACTGCCAAAAGTCGACATGACGAAGTAACAAAAGATGCGTTCTGTGAAGGAAGTAGAAAAGAAGGTGAAGTGAAATTGGACGCGTGACTAATGCTCGAGAGCTCGTACCATCGACGTGAGAACATTCGCTAAAAAAGTTTTGCGCCATTAGGCCTCGTCAACGTCGTCGCGGCTATTCCAAAGCGCGTGACAAATTGTTTTCCAACGATTTTCCACTTCCGTCCCACGGAGATAAGTACGCTACAGGTAGATACACGTATACGGTATATACGCGGTGGACGAAATAATCACGCTAATCGTGATTTACGCGACCGGATGTACTGAATTCTCATCGGGCGGATAAAATAATTACCAGATACGCCGTGATCGGCATTGTGAAACTCAAAACGGCGGCTTTTGAAAAGAACGCGAACGGCGAGTACCTGTATTGGCTGAGACGGAGGGAGATAAAGAGCGAAACTCGTTTTCCGCTTAATTACTCCCAACAGTCACGTTATAAATCGTCTTTGCGCCGGAAGGAAAGGGAAAAGGTGGAGGCGGGGAGAAAAAGGTGACAAAAAATGGATCAATCGTGAGAAAATGTCTTACGCTGACTAAACGGGAAATTCCATCGATCTTGGATTTTAATTCGTTCAACTTCGTTAGTTATCGTGCTATGTTCTGCGGAGAAAGCTGCTGCTGCTGCTGCTGCTGCTGCTGCTGCTGCTGCCGCAGTCGTCGGTCTCCCCGGGCTCGTTGACTCTTTTTTAGGGAAAAAAACCGTATAAACTGAGAGTACCCGGGAGAGAAGTAGAGAAAAAGAAAACTCTACGACGCCTTCCTCGAAGTGACGCCATATCGGACGGAACGATCCAAGGAAAATAAGAAGAAAAATGGAGGAAAGAGGAGAACGATCTTCTATTTACCTCTCTCTCTCATCCAGTTCGATAAAAAGCTGGGCGGAGAGGAAGCGGAAAAGAAGAAGAAGGAAGGTGAACGAGGATAGAATGAGCTGGGAACGTGAGAAAGAGAAAGAGAAAGAGAAAGAGAAAGAGAGAGAGAGAGAAAGAGAGATAAATAGATGAATAGAATGAAAGAGAGAGAAAGAGCGAGAGAGAACGGACACGGACGATGATTATCAACGACTGGCGCAGATTATACGGTGGATTGCCGCGGGAGTTAAATCACTTGCTCGCTCGTTCGCTCGCGTCATGCTCGTGCCTAACTCGCGCGCGAGCGCCGCGCCACGTGAGAGGACGCCCATAGAACACGACCGGTACAGTCTCCGGTAGGATGAATGGAGAAGGCCAGGCGCCTGCTACTCGTTTACCTTCCTTCTATCCACACCGCGACGGCGGCGATTAGGCGAACGTTAGCCGAAGAACTCGGATATACTTACATTCGCATTCCGAGCGAGCCTTTTACTCTTTGTCGATACCGCGGCACGCGGCAATTTTTAATCACGAGGATGCAATGGACCGATTCCGATTGCACCCGTTTTATTTAGTTAATATCGATTCCGTCGATAATCTCGTTTAAAGCTCGCGCTTATTTGCCGTGGTCGTACGATATAATCCTGGAATAAATAATCCTGGAAAAAAAAATTTTTTATCGTGGCTCAGAATGCGAGCGAGTCTCGATTTAAAAGCAGGACGTGTATGTAAATTATGACGAGTTCATTTTCTTCGTACGTTATAGCTATTATAAAATTTTTGCGACGTATTTATTAACGTTTCTCTCGTGAAAATGTTAAGGTAAATTAAACATAAGAATAAAATTACGAGGTGTAGTTATGTTAGAAAATATTTTTCCATTATTATTATATAGTACGGTAATGTAATTTATTTTATATAAATGTACTCGCGATCGCGATACACACCCTTATTACTAATTTTTATGGTTTTTTACAACAAAGATAATGATAGAGCAAACGGTTTCCTCTTATGGAAACACTCGACTCATGCTCGCGCCCGAATCGAAAGAATCGATCTAAACGTAACTCACCTACGCGAACTTTCCTCACCGCACGCTAATAACACTCCACCCGGGAGGACTATGTATTCTACGAAGTATGTAATGAGCTCCCCGGCTTCCACGTAATACCGGTTTTAAAGCTTATCGAATCGAAATGTGGCCGCTTATTAAATCAAATTACGCCGGGACAGTCGTCGCTTTATTACGATGCGAAGGAACGCGCTGACTACGTGTCCGTACACGGTACGTGCACGTCGGGACTCGATATCGAAGCTTTTACCTGCCGGTCTGTCGTTCTTATCGGACGTTCGTAAGCTGCCGCTCTTGAAAACGAGAGATACGATTCGAGAAAGGAGAAAAAACGTGCTCGATGCATGGTAATGACGGTCGACCGTCGAAAAATTCCTTGGAGTACTAAAAAAGAGGAGGAAAGGGGGAAAAGGTCGACATAATCGATATCTCTCGAACAATCGCACGTGACATAGTAATAATAAGAATATTTCAAAACATCGAGATAGACAAGATTTGCTGGGAAACTCGATCGGCGTAAAATATCGGTATAGATCGCGATCGATCGCGATCCATGGACGATTCGAGGACGATCTATCGACGATCTATCGAACTCTCCTGCAAATCCGTATTAGAGAAGTGGCATTTAAAAGGCCGGATTCCGTCGGCTTTTTCACACACTATCGAGCGCGCGAATTTATACGATACTTTGTTTCATTGATCTATCGATCGATCGATCGATCGAACGAACGCGCGTGCAACAGTCTTGTGAATAAAATCGTACGAGTTCGATCGATCGCGCGAAACTTGCTCCATACCGATTCTAAATTGGATACGCAGCGATTAGTCGCATAGTAAGCAGGCTGTCTTCTAATTGGCTGCTTAATTAAAATCGAGGATTTCGTAGGATAACTTTTGGACGAACGAGGTGATATTTTTTTTTCTTTCCTTCCTCTTTTTATCTTTTTAAGGTAAAATTAGATAGAATCGAGAAGAACTTCTCGAGAGGACTGTACGAGAAGCTTCTTACTTGGCCTTTCGCGGAGCTCTCGTTGCTCGTGCTCGTTCCCGGCTAGACCTCGCCTTTCGTAGACCGGAAGCGGCGAGACGATAACGAGAGTAGAAGAAGAAGAAGAAGAAGAAGAGGATAGAAGATAGAAGGTTGGCGAGGAGGAGACGAAGAAAAAGTGAAGAAATAAAAATCGACGAAATAAAGAGAAAACGATAGGATAAAAAGAGGCGAACATCTATCTACTCCGCGACATCACCGAAACGAGAGAGAGAGAG
>JAIFRP010000031.1:3098595-3114962 GCA_032403825.1 Odynerus spinipes
AAACCAGAGGACGATATCCCAGAAAGGAGGAACAAACGTAACGATTACGAATTACGACAGCCCACTTGCTTGCTCGTTACCGATCGACGCTACCGTGCGGAACACGTGCTCCGCTTGCTCGAGAGAAAAGAGAGAGGGGGAGATGGAGGAGACGCGTGCGTCTTAAAACCGTGCCTCTCTCGAGAGAGCACTCGCGAGAAAGTGTTAAAGAGCAGCGCGGGAAAGGATTTCACCGGTGCTCGCTTCTATGTCTTCTCGGGGAATTCGAAAGGTCGAAGGTCACGGGAAGCTTAGAGATTCAGGTTTCACTTCGCGAGAGCGTAAGACAGAAAGAGAGAAAGAGAGAGAGAGAGAGAGAGAGAGAGAAATAGAAAAGTAAACGCGTGTACACATGCGAAGTAACGCGGCGTGTGTCGGTATTGTGAGCACGTGCCACGGCGTGTAGGCACTATTCAATTAAACGGAGGGCGAAAAGGGCATTTAAATAGGGCGAAGTGCAGGAGAGGAGAGGAGCTCTCTCGCGGCATGTGCGGACGCGTGGCGCCAGGTGAAGCCGACTGAGCTCCGTGAGAATGTTCCGTTCCTCGTTTCTTCTCTTTCCTCTTCTCTCCTTCTTTTGTCTTCTTTTTCTTCTCTTACTATACCACTACCACCGCTACCAACACCATCAATGCTGGCTCTCCTTCCTCTTCACGGTTACTTCGCCATACCCGTAGAGTGGGTCACGGGGTTCGCTTATGTTTATGTCCAATCGATCTCTTAATTACGAGCACCCGAGAAACCCTACGCTTTCTTATTCGATTAATGCACCGATTTCCTACCGAGCAAATTTTTTTAATCAATGAAATCTTCGGACTTCCTTTAAATATTTGATAAAACACCGAGACTGTCGATATCGACCCCTCTTTACCCTACTCTAATGGAGTGGCCTGCACGCGCGAAAAAAAAAGCGAGTCGAGGGTTGCGCGAGGGGTTAGACAAGGGAGGGAAAGGGAAGTCGAGCGATCTCGATGGCACGAGCCAAACGGCTCTCTCGCGCGCTACTGCTTCTGCTACTGACATATGTTCTTGGACAGCTGATGTACTCGTTAATAAGTTCCCCGCTTTATCGTTCTTCTCATGCCGACGTGTGTGCGTTAACGACTGCCGCGTACGTTCTATTGTAATTCGAGAACGCGTTCGGAGTAGCCCGGTTACTGGTAGCGGGAACGTTTTGATACTTGGAGTACCTACTACTTGTTGATCGTATATGATTCTATAATCTTCGTTTAGGATACAATCGTCACCGTTATTTACAACCCTGGCGATAGAGCTGTCGAAACGTTACGCGGGAGCTGTCGTATAACGTGAAAACTGAACAAAAGTAATTACCCTTAGCCCAGGTAACCCTAATTTAACACAATAGCGAGCGTCGTGCTATACTAGATTTACCTGTGCTCTAAAAATAGACAATAGGAAACGGATATTACCGCATTTACAAAAATTCACAGTGACGAGAAAAGAACGAGCAACAGCTTCCTGTAAAATTCCCAATAACGGTAACGCTCTCGACGCTAATCGTTAGCAATCGGCCATATTAGTGGAACACACAGGTCCCACGAGACGTTTCAAGAGTTTCTCTAAAGATTCTCGATAATACCTACTCGTGACGGGCCGCTAAAGACGTTTATCGAATACAGATGTCCGAATGGATTTCAGAATGCTTCCGATAGCGGACGAGATGGTCGGAACGTGTCGGTGGAACGATCCCGCGAAAGCCTAGTGACTATTCTCGACGCGAGTCGACGACCGTCTGCGTGCAATTAAAAGAGATGCGGTAAATCATCGAAGACGGAGGAAGAAAAAGATCGTCTCTCGTTTTCCGCGAATCGTCGTCATCGTCGTCGTCGTCGTCGTCGTCTGTTGAAGGAAAAAAGAACGAGGAGATTTTGCTTCGTACTTACGGACTACTCTCGTCCCGGCCGAGAATCGGGAAAACATAACGTAAAATATAACACGCCCGCGACGTGTTTCGAGATATATCCGAAGATTTACATTATTTATAAGCGACATAATCTCGTTAGAAACGGGAAAGAAACGCGGCAAGAAACGTGCCAGGCCGATCGGCGTTCACAATCGATCACTGTCGGCTGGATCTCTTTCTCTTTCTCGCTGCTTTCTGCCAATGGAGCTTGCGTGTAACGCCGATCGCGGCATTAACGAGACGAATTAAGTCGATTCGCGAGGACTTGCGACGATAGTCGCGAGAAGGTATATCCGTTCTGTGAGTCTTTTTAAACGACGTTGCTAGCCGATCGCACAACTATAATAATAAATCATTTCAGTTATGTGATCCCACTGGCCGTGATTAAATATTATTAATTCATAATTATTATAACGGAGCGAATTGATCGCGATCAAATACCGTGAGTCGTTTGTTAAAAATTTCTATTCAATTTTTCCGATTTTATCGATAATCAATTACCATGGTTATAGCGTAAGAATAACAAAATTATTACAGCAACATAATTAAGCTACTAATGACATGCACGATCCGTTCCGTTTCTTTTTTTTTCGCAACATTCGTTCGATCGACAATTTTTCAAAGATCCTCGCAACGACGACGAAAAATCGATACGCACGTTCCGATCGACCGTAATAATCTTCGACATCGAATGACTCGCGAAGGGATCACAGCCAATTTTCGTGTTAATTAGACCTCGAAGGAATGGAATTGGACGAGTAAAGAGATAAAGAAAGGACATTCGATTTCTCTCTAACGACGATGGAATAAAAAGTAGTAGAAAGGAGAAAGGGCGTGAAAGGGAAGCTGCAAGGGGGAAAGGGAAGCTGCAAGGGGGAGAGGGGGAAGAAGATCGAACCGAGTACGACGTTATCTCGCGATCGGTTCGTACTATGTCGAACTGCCGGCAGTTGTTAATGACGCGGTCGATCGTTAAAAGAGTAACGGAAAAAAAATAAAAAAAATAAAAAAACATCGAGAAGGTAGCGCGGGTGAGAAGGGAGGTACGGGAGTCGGTAGCAAGAGTCAGAAGATCAGAGAGAAAGGAACGGGGTAGGGGGAGTGAACGGAAGGAACAGGTAGAAACAAGCGTGCGTAATTATTCGGTGCGAACGACGTTTAAGTACTCTACTCCCTCCGAAATAAGCGAGGCGATTGCGGCGAGCAAAAAAAGTAAGAGGAGAAGCGAAAGGGGAAAAATAAGAAGATTGAGAACAAGAGGGAGGGAAAGGAAGCGAGAGAGAGAGAGAGAGAGAGAGAGAGAGAACGAGAGGAAGATACGGAGGATATAATTCAGCCACCGTCTACCCGAAATTAGGCGTCTCGAAGTGCTTCCAGCGATCCGTACCAACATGTTTCACGAGAACTCCTTCTCTCTGCGTAGACTCGTTATTTATAAGATTTCTTTTTTTCCATATATAATTCCGTTTGGAATAACCAAATGATCGTGTAAAAATAATACAACCAATTTTAACAATTTTTTTCAACGCGTTGTCACGTCGTGTCAATATGAAAATAAAATAAAGGAATAATAATCTTTTCCCAAAAATATCATTAAAAATAGAGTAACTTGAAGTAAGAAGTACACATCGTGCTACGAAATCGAAAGTACTGGACCGGAGGATGCTGTGGGTAAAAAAAAAAATAAAAATAAAACGTCACCCCCTAGAGCGAATTCTCCCTACCCCCAACCCTCATCATCATTCTCCTGTGTCTCGCTTATCGATGTCGGTGTCATCGTCGAAGAAGACTGGTAGTCGGCAGCGATGCGTCTTCCCCCTGCTATCGAGAGTACGCATCGTTATCTTGGGCTACGATTCGCGCCGCCTTCGCGCATTAGCATGAGCGGAAAATGATCGATCGATCGCGGCGAACGGCCGGATAAGATCGTTTCGTGGCGGCGGTACCTCGCGAGCAGCGAGGAGAGCAAACACCGAACGACCACCACTACCAATAACGTAGCATCGGTACCAGCACCGCCACCGCATCAGCATCGGCGTCATCGGGAGAGGCAACGTGCCGTGTAAGCCGGTGGGATCGCGATCTCACGAGAGGACGCCGGACTTGTGCCCAGCACGCTTCGCCGATGAGGAAGAGAAAGAGAGAGAGAGAGAGAGGGGTGAAGTGAAAGATAGAGAGGGAGATATCAAATCACGATAGGAAGGAACGGTGGTCAGGGGAGACACTCTTCTGCTAGGCCGAGGAAAGAAACAAGAAAAGGGACGGAGAATCTCCATTTTACATGAGAGGGAGAAGGATGGAACAGAGTCGGTCCGGTTCTTCCGTACGAGTGCGCACGCTTGTGAAGGAGCAAGCGAGAACGAGAGGGAGAGAAAGAGAGAGAAAGAGAGAGAGAGAGGGACGGAGGGAGAGAGAATATAGGCGATGAGAGGAAGAAGAGCGAAAAAGAGCGAGAGCGAGAGAGCGTGCATACCGTGGCGCGCGACGAGGATCGACGAAGAAGGAAGGAGATATAGGCGATGTGGGTAGGTGCGAGAAGGACGCAGGAACGGTGACGATGGCTTGGTGTGGGCGCGTGTCTGGCAGCTGCCGCTTACAGGTGGTGTGCTTGCTTGGGAACCAACCTCTACGGACCGTTCCCACGGAAGGCCTGGCCCCCACCACGGACCCTACTGCCGCCCCTTTGCCTCCCCGGTGCAGGGGCCCGTGGCTATATAAGCCGTCCTCGAACCCACCAGCCACCACAATCACGCTGATCGTTCAGGAAGGTCGACGAGGAGAGCCGCGTTTTATAACCAATATTCCACGGACTAACTCGCTCGACCGACTCGTTCGCTCGCTCAGTCAGTCAGTCTCTCTCTAGACACGAGATTATCAGACAGTTCGACGAACCTGTGTGTTGTTATTGTTGTTTGTTGAACGGGGACTTCAGGAAGCTAGTGTACGCGATACGTATAGCGTATATATATCTCTTCGTTCAAGTGTTATAAATTGGTGTTGTGAAGCTACCGATTGCAGAAACGACACGAGATAAGGGATTAACCATGCAGATGCACGAGCAAATCATCATGGTCGATGGACAGGAGCAACCAATCTCCAGGACTTATCAGTACAGAAAGGTAGGTGTCTTGGATCCATTTTGCTCGAGATTAAAACCGCGATTCGTTGAACGATTTCAAATAAAAAACAAAGATTTCGAGATTCTCTCTTAAGAAAATTCGGAAATTCTGTTCTAAACAAAAGCTTCTCCTATGACTATCGACACGTAAAACTATAACGTTCGTTTCTTTAATTTACAGGTGATGAAACCTATGCTCGAGCGAAAACGCAGAGCGCGCATCAACCGGTGCTTGGACGAGCTGAAGGATCTGATGGTGACGGCTTTGGCCGGTGACGGTGAAAACGTGGCGAAGTTGGAGAAGGCCGACATACTCGAGCTTACCGTTCGTCATCTTCACAAGCTTCAGCGTCAACAACGCCTATCGGCGAACCCGGTGATCGATGCCGATCGCTTCAGAGCAGGATACACGCATTGCGCGAACGAGGTCAGCCGTTGCCTAGCAGCGACTCCCGGTGTCGACGTTGCCCTTGGTACCAAACTGATGACCCATCTTGGACACAAATTGAACTCGATGGACAAGACTGGACCGTTGACCATCCACGTGGCCGCCCCACAATCCTCACCATCTTCCTCCAGCGAGCTCAGCTCCGACGAGTACTCGATGCCCCTCACTCCAGCCTCCAGTCAACCCTCTCCGGTGAGAACCGACGTCGAGGGAATCTCGCAAAGTCATCAGGGCCTTCTACGAGTCGCGAAACCCGACGAACCCATCTGGAGACCCTGGTAAATCGATCGGCCAAAACTGCCGGCGCAAAATCTTTCTTATAAGAGGAACCGTCGTCACTCGATGCATAAGACTCTCGGGAAGATCACGAGGATCCGCTCGGTGACGGTGGTGGTGCAATTTCGTCTGTGATTCTAACGGATGATCGAGTCGACTCGCTGAAGAATAGACTAGCTTCTCTGGAGAGGGGAGAAGAGAATATTTCCTTCCAGGATGAAGCTTCGGGTAAACGAAGAAGAAGAAGAAGAAGAAAAAGGACTCCAAGAATTCAAAGGATGAACGAGAATACGTAAAAACTCGTTCCCATCGCACTCTCGCACTCATCGAAGAACGAAGACATCGAAAATCGCGGGAAGAAACAGAAGAAGAGGAAGAAGGATAAGAAGTCCGATAAGGAAGACTCGGAACAGTGACTCTCTTCAATTTGCGAAATACGAGGAAACTTAACACGACGATCCGAGTTTTCTTCCTTCGCGTATCGATTTGTAAGAGCGTAAGAAAAGTATTAGGATCTCGATGTAAAACTGACCGTGGGCATGATATATCCACGGTTGAAGCTTTAATTTACTCTCGACGGTTAGATTTTTCTATTGTTTATTTCATAACTTTTATCGAGATATCGTTTATTTAGTCGATTTCGACGCGAGGAAAGGCCGACCGTGAATCGGCGGCCAAGTGCACTCTGTTTCGCTGATTCTGTTTAAAGAAAAGAAACGCAACAAAAAAAAAATTGCATCAATATACGCGATACAGCGTCTCGATGTCGATTCTTTTCCGGAAATGTACGTAGTCGATGTCGAAGAAATCGAAGAAACAGCTTGTACGAATTTACTCGCGGCGAGAACGTTTGTTGTATATGCGTTTCCTCCTCCGTCGAAGAAGCCATCGCGTTCGCGACGTTTCTCACCCTCGCTCAATGTTGTTAACGAATATCGTTCGAAACGCGCGCGTTAATTTCGAGAGCCGTCGACGAAACACGATCGAGAGGAGGATATTGTGATAGAGAAACGTGTACCTGTGATATTTACTGTAGTAGAGATAGTAAAAAAAATAATACTAAAGTTTTAATAAACATGTTTCAACCTATTTTCATTGATTTTAATCATTTCAAACTTTTTGAACAACGTTGTCCCCTTTCCTATACCACGTGATCCCTCCTAGCAATATGGCGTCATATATGATACATCGTAAATTACCTTAACCCTTCTTTTTTAAATTTAAAAAAAAACACTGAAATAAAGATTATTTATCGTATCGAAGTTATAAAATCGATTTGCTCGAGTCGAAGATCTCATAAATAATAAATGCAATGCATAAGAAACGAGCGGAGTAATAAAGACACAAATACGAAATCGATCGGAATTGGTAATAAAATGTACTCACTCTACGATGCTTCCGTACGATCGAAATAATACATTCCTCGTCGTTTCCTACGATCCTGAAACGAGATATCGCCGATTAGTACAGTGCATAGGAACGTTCGCTACTCATGCAAGTCAATCGAATGAAAGTTAATCGAAAATTGGAAACGATCGAAACCTCGACTGACCTTTTGCTTCAAACTAAGAAGGTAGTTAAGGTATTTAACCTCGGCACACTTTGAAATCGAATCGAATCGAAAAACGACGACGCAATTATCACTCTTATTAGATTACACACTCCGATGACTAATCGATGCACCGAGAACGATTCGCAAACGCGGAAGAACGGGAGCACTGGTCGTGGCACTGATCCGGCGAGAACGCTTACACCTTGCGAACTAATACACTAACGAACGATCAAGGAAATCCCTCCCTTATTTACGAGCACGATGATAACTTCTCTCCCTCTTTCAAATACGACACGCCGTGCCTCTATGTTTAGAACACTCTCACATTACAATAGTCCGTTGGCGGTGTGCCAATTCGAAACATCAATTTCGACCGCCCGATTTAAAACGTCGTGTGGTATTGTTCGAGAAGTGGGCCAATGAAAAACGTGCCTTCTCCCAGTTCGAGATTTTTTCGATTCGATAAACGAAATAACGCGGGATCTCGAACGTCTTATCGCGACGATTGCGATATTCGAGTAGGAGGAGGTTGAAGAAGAAGAAGAAGAAGAAGAAGAGAAAGAGAAGAGGAAGAAGAGAAAGAAAAGAGGAAGAAGAGAAAGAGAAGAGGAAGAAGAGAAAGATTCAAGTAGCGCAACGACAGCAACGTAATAGTATATCAGTAGGCTAACTTAGCCGCGATGCGGTGGTAACCTCGTTAAAATTCGCGAATGCTCGTTAACACCGAACGTAGACCTTCTAAGAGAGGCGATAACTTATTGATTCGTCGTAACCGGTCGAACGAGTCGAAGTTCCGACCAATGGGTTGCGAGGCGTGACTCGAACGCGCCACGCGCCTTCTCACTCTATCTCTATCTCTATCTCTCTATCTCTCTATCTCTCTCTTTCACTCTTCTCTATTTCCCTCTCCCTCTCTTTTCTCGCTCGCGCGCGCGAAGAAACTCGAGCGAACGCAACTCAGGGCGATTTAGGTTAGCATCATCGACACTGCCTCGTACTCGATCGTCGTACGCGCGAAAGATCGCGAGTAACGCGACGAAAGAGATCGGATCGTTGCCTTGTCGCAAATAATAGATCACCGTGCGACGACCTCCCGTTGGGCGCGCGGCAAAGACGAACGTCCTTCAAGGTTAATCGTCGATCGAAAAGCGATCAACACGCTCTCGCCGGAGAATGCACACGTGCCAGAGCGCGTCTCAGAAAAAATCATTACTTTATTTAGACTTTTAAGGATATTTAGCGATACACTGTCGGCCTTACCGGTCACAATGGAACAGCTTATCCTTAACGATCCTCCACAAACGAAAACGTTGCACTTTGAAAAGCGGGAAACTCTATTGAAACGCGATTTATAGTCGTTTAGCACGTGCTGTCACTACAGGTGCACGGCCGCGCTCCGCGGACATCTTGCGGCCGATCGCCGAAGCGCGAGAGCGGCAGCGTAAATCGCGCGGGCGTTCCCGTCGGTAAGGTAGAAATTGACACTTCGGCGAGGTAAGGTCGATGATCCGTTCGTTACGATTTCTCGAGCGTGTAACGTAATGACAGAGCTGCCACGAGCGGGAAAAAATATTCTCGAGTTTCTTAGACGTCATTTCGAATGAGGTCGATTGTAAATCGATAGATCTACTTTTTTAAATATCCGTATTAAATATAACGATATCTAATTGATCTAAATCATTTATTCCACAATTTTTTCCAAATTGTTCGTTCTCTTATGACAGTGCCCTTTTTGGATTTACACCAAAAAAAATACTAAAATGTAAGCGAATTTTCGAACATCTTCGATAGACTCTATTGATCGTGCTTGTTTGGTTTCCATTCAGTTTCCATGTCGACGGGGAAGCCACGAAGATTGCAGTGCGTGATACTGTGATCGAATCGCACCATACCCAATTTTGACGTTCTTTTATAGCATATATCCAGTACCTACTTTAAACCTCAATTCCTTCCACGTTACATCGATATCGTCCATTACTCATCAAGATGGTCCGAAAACAAGCACCTCGACTCGACATGTTTTCTACATATCATTTGAAGCCTGGACAAACGCTTGAAAATACTAAAGTAAGACACCCCCCCGTCGAGAAACAGTGAGTCCCCATGAATTAAATACGTAACGTTGTTGTACGCAGGTATCCGAGAGGAAACTGGCATTGATAGCTTCTGAAAGCGCTTTTCAACGCTTCGTTGATTACGTTAGTCGACCGCAGAGATTGGCCGAAGAAAGGGAAGCAGCGGCTGCAAAATTGGAGGCTATTAAAAAGGCTACTTATGAGATGTCCAAAACATGGGACAATACTATAGAGGTATCCCCCCATATTGCTTTGTATTACTCTGATAATAATTACACACAAGAATAACATCTGAATACTCCCGCCAGAATATCAAAAGCAGAAGAAAAGAGGAACTCTTGTCGAAAAGTCGAAAGGCTGAAGAAGAAAGGATACAATTTGTAAAGGAGATGACAGTGAAAAACGCTGCGGAACGTGCGGAAATAGTACGGCAAGCACGAAAGTTACTACTATACAAGCAACCACAATGCAGGCGGATCAATAGAGCGTTACTCGCTTCCGAGGTGTATACGTACAACGTCTTAATTAGCTAAACCGTTATCTTGCACCAAACTTCGGCTAATCGATACTTTTATCGACCTTTAGTGTCTTAGAGAACTGGACGCTCAAGTAGAATTTGAAAAGACGATTAAAGAGACCGATAACCAGCGAGAGATGGAGTACGTGGATTTGATGAAGAAGGACGTTGAAAAATTCGAGCAGGAGAAAAAAACGAAAGTAGAGGAACAAAAGATGAAACTTCAGGATTATTCTACGAAATTATGCAAGCAGTAAGTGATCTAGTTTAATAACGAAGAAGTAGAGATAAACATGCTCGACATTTTCCGGAATATTTCTAAGGATCGAGGAAAATGCGAAAACGAGGGAGGGTCAAGAGAAAGCGGAATTAGAGTTGGAGATACAGGATCAAAAAAATATGAGTAGAGACCTGCAGCTTATAAAGGAATGCGAAGCGGAACAAGTCAGGATTTTAAACGATTCCATAGTTATGAATATACAAAAGATTTACTACTACTTTACTATTAAGCGCTCTCCTTGCTTTCGCAGACACTGAAAAAGAAAAAAGAATTGCAAAAATTATTCCTAGATACTATCGACGAGAAGAAACGCACGGAGCTCGAAGTTAAGCGTCACGAGAAATTCGAAGATCTTGCAGTGGATGTGTACAATAAATCGAAATCTCGGGTAAAAAAAATGTTAAAGGATATAGCTAAACAGGAGAAACAAATACAAGAGCAAAGAGCACAATTCATAGGTAAGATGATGTTCGCGATCGTTTCTCCAACGTTTCCGTACTGTTCTTTTATCGATATTCTAGCGGATCGGTTTGTATCTCTCGAGGATAATCGCAAAAGTGAAGAAGAAAAGGAGAATTTCAAGAAAGCTGTCAACGAGATCGAGGAAGCAGAGATGGAAAGGCAAAAAGCCCGGAAGGATTTCGAGCACGCGATGCGAATTACTAGAATCAAGGATAGATATGAAGCGGAAGCCATGAAAACGAAGCAGAAGCAAGAAGAGAAGGACATGAAAACTTGGGAAATGTTGCAGAGATTTAAAAAACACGAATACGATAAGCAGATAGAATTAGAAGATCGGATAAAGGAGGAAAACAAGAAGAGAATTTACGCGCAAACTCTAAAGAAACACATGGTAAGAAAAAAAGAGATTTGAAGCTGATTAATTTCTATTTGGATGCCCTTATACGATAAAAAGTCAAACGCGTCACATTATATCGTAGGAATTACAAAAAGCTGAGCGTAAACGCGAGAAACTTCTCAACGACGATGCCGAAGAAATAAAGGCAGCCATGAAGCAGGTCGACGAAAGAGTCCTGTCCTACGGTCAAGAGGTTCTGGAGGAGTGTAAAGGCGTGAGACCACTTTATCCAATCTTGAAAGCGATCGAGGTACTAACGTTACTCGTTACACGTCTGGACAACTTCAACAGCACCTACTGATATAAAAATGATTTTATGTAACAGGAGTGTAAGCGAGAAATAGGGATGATAAAACCGAAAATGACTGAGGTACCATCTCCACCAAGGAAACCGAGACGAAGACGAGGTGTCCGCCGTGGTCCTTGTACGAAAATCATTATGGAAGATAAAACACATTATTTGTGACATAATAATATTCGATGGTTAATGTAAAAATCAATTTGAATGCACAACTAATTACCTTATACTTTAAAAGATGTGTTAAACAAAGAAAGTATTTGTGTGAAGGTTTTATCGTTAATAATTCACGTCGCCAAATGGAGATATAAATCCCGTAACTGGTCTACGCATAGCATAGAAATTATCGTCGTAGGGCCTGTCTTCGCGTAGAAAGCTAAGAATCCTCGCCACAGTGACAAAAAGCCGGTCTGTCTTGTAGTTTGAATTATTATCGTTATCATACTGGGGGGTTTGGATATACCTGCCCAATTTTGTATCCTGTATAAAAAAAAACACACACACACAAGTACACTATTATAAAATAGAGCGTGGCATCATCTCGAAATACTTATCCTCGCTACAAACTTTGTTTTCGCTAAGTCAAGGGGAAGAGAAGTGACACAAGTGGCGCAACCGGAAACATTAGCTGCCAGAAATTGCGTCAATGCATTATCTATGAAGTGACCTGAAAAAACGTTTATTAAAATTTAACTTTTAACGTTTAATTGTAATTTTACCGACCAGTATCTATTAACGCGTATTTCGTCCGACTATATGTTCCCAATTGTGCACCATTAACAATTGCTGCTCTTCCCATAGTTGGTACAACACCTCTCCATAGTGTTTTAACTCCTTCGTTCTTCGAAATAGTCATAATGGCAGTTATAACATTTCTATAATTTCTTCGTTGTTCTATACATACAATTCATTGTCCTATCATAAAGTGCTTATTTATCTTCGATCTCTTTATTTCTTCAAATCTTCATCGCAATTTACCTGGAGGTAATTTTGCATCGCCTACCATGCGTACCAGTATAACATCAGCGGGTGTCCCGACGATAGCGGCTATGACGCCAGAAAACATTCCGAGACTGATCATTCCGCAATAATTCGGACGTCCAAAGTTATCCCTAAAAATGATACTTTCTAAAATATCGATGTATATGTGTATATAATAAACAGCAATACTCACGTCCAGTATTCTAATAACGATGTGTAAAATCCAAGTTTTGCCATAGTATAAGTAACCTGACGAAGAAGAGCGGCAGATAATCCATCGTAAAAACTACGAGTACCTCTCGTTGCAAAAATATCTTTTATCGTTTCTACAAAACTGTTATTCGTAATTTGCATTTGTAGTTTCACAACATCCGTCGGATGTGTCACTAATTGTGCCGTTATACTAAATGAGCATACAAATTTATATATGAATTATAAAGTCTGTACATATTTTCTATTTGTCGCTTATCTACCTCAAATTATCTAGGTATACAGTAATTACCCAGATATTGCACCAATTACGAATTTGACACTCGTTGGTACCTTTGGTTGGTTTTGGGATATCACAGAGGCATTTTCCATTAGAATCGTGATAACGAAGTTAAATCCGCTTTTTGTTAATTTAGTAAGCTGCGTTATTAAATTTTCTAATTTTTGAAATCTTTTAATTTTGTCATAACCTTAGATGCAAAGTTCTCTTAACCTACTGTCGATCATAATTACACATAAATGAAAGAATATTGCTCTTTTGTTTTTGACAGACAACGTAAGTACTCTTCTAACAATCATAAAATACATTTATTTGGGTTTAACGTTTACTCGCATGGGTCTCGGGAGTAATCGCGATAGTCTACGGACAATTTTTCGAAAAAATCAGCTATGCTCAACATATTTGTTTCTGACCTTTTCTTAGCGTACAATACATGACATAATTTTCTCAAATTACTGAACGTCGTTAATATTGTCTTCTTCATACAAGGAGTGACAGCCACCATCGTACCAACATTCTTCATTTCGGGATCGTGCAAAATAAAATGGCACCCTTCCTTCTTCGTGGCGTCGTAAGACATCTTAAACAAGAAAGATAGCGAGACTAACAGTTATGCTCGTAAAAATAAATTTATGCAAGCCCATAAACTTACTCCGGTATCTGTCATCAAAGTCTTCAGTTTCGACCACGAGTAAGAGGACAAATTTACATGATATAATTCGCAGATAGCTATTGCAGCTCTTTCGGTAGTTTCATTCCATTCTGGACTTTGTTTTCTCAGCATGGATATCCCTTTCACGTTATTTTCTGGTATTTCGATATTGGCGTTAAACGTACTGCTCGAGACACTATACAAACATGTCGATAAATAATAAATATCGTTATGTAAAAAACGCAAATCTTGTCGTACTTATAAGAACCATCGATAACAAATTTAACCCAATCGATGTAATGCTGGACGTGACAATAGTAAGGATAAACGTCCAATAATAACACGATCGTCTTTTCCTCCTCCTTATCAGGGTAGCAGTAACAATCTATAGTTAGATATCCAAAGTAACCCTTTTGCTGCAGGGCATGAGCGAGCTTGTTCACGTTCGGATATAACACGGTAACGTTTACCGATGTCTGCGGTATCATATAAGCCAGCGTGGAGAATTTCGAATCTACGGAAAACGAAGTTATGAAATATTACGATAAAAGTATTAACAATGAAAGAAATTCTTCTCGAACTCGTATTTACCTAATTGTATTTTATCGGATGTACCGACCCACTTTACCGACTTATTAGTAATTTTATTCGGTACAAAAAGTGATACAGCGATAGTACTTGATTTCTTTTCATTAGGCACCGCTTGCAGCAAGCATCCAAATTTTTGCACGTGAAGATAAAAATCTTTCCACGAATCGTAATACGTTCCGTTCAATCTGGTCACCAACGGGATCACTTTCGGTAAGTGTTTTAACAAAGCGTTTAAAAATTCTTCCCTCAAACTTGGATTACTTCTCCATTCATCGCCGTGTTGCTTTCTTGCTTCTCTGAGAACCGGCATGAACGGTATGCTAATGTGATTGATCAAGAAAATGCCGTGGTGTTTGGCCCGGATGCCAAAGTTCAATCTGATCAGCCACAAGCAGATCTCCGTGTTGAGGACGATCAATTCGGCTAGATTAGAGCAAAGCTTCGAATACTCTCGTATACCTTTAGAATGTGCCGGCTGTGGTAAGCCAAGACCGTCGATTATTTCGGTCATTCTCGATAGATTCAGCAATTCTTGCTGCAGCTCCATATCTGGTCCCAGGAGTGGTACGCTAAGATTGTCCGATATCCTAACGTCGCACTCGTCGACGATCCAGGGCAAGATGTAGGCTGGTTTATCCTTGATTTTAAATCTAATAGCCGTCAAGGTGTCCTCGGAGCAATGTAATATTCTCGATACGTTCATGTGCGTACGCTCGAGGGTCTTTGCTTGAGAAAGACTAAGGAACGTCATGCGATTCGCGGTACGTTCCTGTGAAACGACGGAATCGATTGCGTCAACGTACATGGATAGAAAATCCTGTGTAGGTTCGATGGGCAGCACGTAGATGATCTCGGACATTGGGTTACGTAGAAACGAGACCCTCAAACTCGTCGAATGTTGATACACGGCAAGCATCTTGGGAGAGAACGTTCTACGAATGTCCAAAGGAAAACCGAGAGACGGAACGTGAATTACAACGTGTGGTTGCGTGATAACATCGTCCAATTCTTTGCTAAATTTCACGCTAAGCTCCCGAGCTACTTTCAGTGACATCAACATGTTCCTCAAATGTGCAGCGTTCATTTCTCGCTTGTTCTTCACCGATAGCCATTTATACCACAATACGCTGGCGGCTATGTAACGACGATGCGACTCCTTGAGCTGTTTGCGAAGCTACGAAAATGAAATCCGTGTTAAAATAATTTAATCGAACGTAACAACGATGAAAAATTAATTTTACCCAATTAATGATTAATTACCCAATGGCCACGCCACTGGGCCTGTATCAAAACCGCAGCTATGTTTTCTTTGTCGATAGTTTTTAATTGCGGCTTCCAGCTTGTTAACCAAGGTCCTTCGATGGCGAAATTTTTTAACAAAGGAAACAAATCTTTCTTCGATAGCATACAATGTATTCCACCGTCGGGTATGGTCATCAAAAAGTTGAAGACTTCGAACGGGTCCAAATGAAGCGACGGTATCCGTCGTTTCTTCATCATCTTTTCAATTTGTGGACAAACGACGAGATACCATTTCGATCTAAGCTGATTAGAGTAAACGTCGAGGACTCTCGCCCACAGCTCGTTAGCTACGAATTCTCCGTCGGTGAACCTCAAGCTGTGAATTTGAGAAAGGTCATCCTTGCCTAATGAGGCGGACTGACGTCTGTACTTTCTCACGATTTCGTGGTAACTCTTTCTTCGGGGAGAACTGGCACGTTCGACTCCTGCCGTATGACACACTCTATTATTAATTATTAATGATACATTTGTAAACGTTACTAGTCGATATAATCATCGTATCAATGAAGATAAAAAAGTGTACTTACGAATTTATTTGTTCGTTGGCTAAAGAAAAAAGTTTGGTCCGAAGATACGTTAAATCCTGTTTAAATTTCAAATCAGTTTTCTCGAATTTCGAGGGTGGAAAATCGAATTTTTCGAATTTAATCGTCGTGTCTTCCAAAATCGATTTAGGAATATTCTTCCACAAGCAGTGGCAACGTTCTGCAAAGATATCTTCCTCGTTTTCTAATAACGCATCTCTGCATACTTCGAAAGCTTCCTTCACTTTTACCGAAGGTACACGCAAAGGTGGCTCCGATCGATATCTCGCTTCCGCCAATAAATCCAATTTCATTCTCGCAATAAATTCATCGCAATCCTCTTCTATCGACATTAATTCCCTCTGTACTTTGTCTTGTAATGTGTGAAAAATTTTCAACTCTGGCGGCTCGTGTTGATAATGTACCATTCTGTTATAAAAA
>JAIFRP010000031.1:3114971-3151635 GCA_032403825.1 Odynerus spinipes
AAAAAGATGTAATATTTTAACAAGAAATCAATTCTCTTAAGATTAATCTCGAACCAACCTAAATTTCTGTACGATATCCTTCCTCTCTTGTGCCAAAGAATTTCGTAAGGAGAAACTCTGTTGTTGAAGGCCCAAAACATTATTCTTTATTAATTTTTTGCTCTGCAGATATAATTCCTCATATTTTGCTTTCTCTCGAAGCGAATTATTACGATACATCGTGATACAAGGCAAAACATAACCGTGATCTTTCAAACGCGGGAAGTCGAGCGTCCTGAAGGGCGCTCTTTTTAAATAATAAATATCATTAGCGCGCGTCCGATTTGAAAAATGATAAATTTCAAATTACAGTACTCTAAATCTTTCGCTTTCATTTATTTTAATGAAATACTTGTAAACGTGAACTTTAACGACAGATTTCCTGTTTTGTCGATGAAGTGAAAGTAAACTTTAAAAATATTTAAAGTTAACGTGGATAATTAACATATTCGATGGAACGTGCCTGTAGATGTCTATAGATAACATGCATATTCATTACGATCTTGTCCACGTATTGCAACTATTGAATTATTCAGTTTATTATAACAAATTATACGCGATTAGACTACGAGTAAACGCCGACGTGTAATAGTTAGTTCATACGCGATATAGAGTATACTTTGTTCTATATAATACCTAGTCGATTTTAACGGTGACAGCGCAGTGCCAGTGACCACGGTGCTTAAAGCACTGGCAGCAGTGCAAAATACTTCTTTTAGGTGTTATGTACATCTCAATTGCTTTCTTTCTCTAATTTAGTAAGTGCCGATAATTTCTCCGAAAATTCTACACACACGTATCGACTCCGATGAATAATTCGTTTGATAATAATAGATTTTGTCACATATGACGACTTAAGACACTTTCGCAGTTCCATTCGCGATCCATATACGGCATAAAACGAGGTTATCTTCCGTATTAACTATCATGTATTTATCTGCTTTTATACGTCTTACTTTTACGTAAATATGTTTCATTTCCACATTAATGCAAAGTGTTAGACCGATCTAATGGAATATTCCTATTTTCAATAAACTTTTATATCGTTCAATGACTGTTTATTATAGGTTACCATACTGCTGTCAAAGCAATCTTTAAAATTGCATAAATTTCCAATATTCTTTTATACATTTATTGTACCGTATATAATATACAATAAAGAGAATACGTGAGACATTAATTGGACTTTACAAAAACATTAATATTAAAACATGTATCATATATAGAGAAGTCGAAGAAACGGCAATGGGTACAACACCAAGCCGTTATGAGGATCTTTCAAAAAATGTACATTTGGAGAAGTTCTGTGGAAAAGAGGCCATTCCTCCAAATGATCCATTTTGGAACTCATTTCTGTCATATAATATACGACCCCCCATAACGAGGAACGATCAAATAGAACTTGACTCTCGATTAGATTCAGCCTGCCAATTGTTATTAACTAATAATCCAGCAACGGGCAATTTTGGTAGCTTAATACAAGTTACGCTTATGCGCATAGGCGAATTACTTGCACCTGTACAGAATCAAAAGTAAGTTGATTTATAATTGATATATTTTAACAAGTTTTTTTACTATCTTAATTCTCAAAAAAAATATTTTGTTTATTTGCAGCATAGTATCTGCATGGCAAACATATAATGCATTATTTGCTGTAAGATGTTTTTTAAAATATCTCGTGGAAATTGTTGGAGAAGAAGAAATGATAAAACATATAGAAGCACCTGAATTACCTGCAGAAGCACAATCAACATCTTCGTATAGGCTAGAAGATCTATTCGAATCGTTATTAGAACTTATAACAGATGTACCTTTATGGTAAGTAAATAAAAATATTTGAATTTCTCTTTTATGTTATTTTACTACTAATAATAATGATTTTATCCATAAATATTTTTTTCTATAGTGAATTTACATATATCGTTCATTTGGAGGCAATAAATTGTCTCCTTGTACTTCTTTCCGTGCAACTATTCTCTCAAACTGCTGCAGAGTACAGTCCTGTCTATAGAATAGCGATGCATGCTCAAAGTAGTGAACATGCACCAGCCGTAGTATGTACATTGCTACATAACTTTGTACAGCAAGAACATGCACCAGCAGGATTATTTTCGCAACAACCAGGTGGTAGTATAGTTTTCAGTATCGCTGGTAAGTTAATAATTTTTTAATTTCTTGACAATGTTTTGTACAAAAGGGGTTATTTTTTGTTTTTTAAAGTAGCATGTATACTAATTTTTTAAATGTTTCAGCTGGATTATGGAATGTAATTACAATGGGCATGGGTCATAGCTCGAAAAATGTACAAGTCTTAAGTAATGGCGCGATGGAAGAAGAAGAAAAGAAGCGGGATACAGAAACCCCTCTTGCTAGTCAATCGTTGCTATTGTTATTAGTTTTAACGAATCATTGTACCGCGACGCAAAACCCCTACAGAAATGCACTTTTTACATTTATGGATATGCAAGGTTTGTAAATTTTAACATATGATAAAAATGAAATAAGTTATTTAGACAATTTCATAACATTCTTTTTTTCCAGAAGATTACACCCCATCTCAAATGGACGGGCACAACACATTCAGATTTAATTTAAACAAACTCTATAGTACAATCTGTAAGATACAAAATACCGATGAAGTCACATTACTGCTATACATGTTATTACACAGAAATCAAAATGTGAAGCATGATATAATGAGAAGATCAGATATACAATTATTGGTAAGAAACTACAACCATGTATGAATCATACAGTGTTATATTATTTATATTTATTACATATGTTACTTTTTTTAGGTGACACCAATATTGCAGATATTATACCATGCACCTAATAATACATCTCATCACATTTATATGTCGCTTATAATTCTTTTAATTTTGAGCGAAGATGAAACATTCAATAAAAGAATACATGAAATTGTAAGTTTAACAAAATTAATAGATAATAATTCCACTTTGAAAAGATCATGTATGAAGTTTTAAATTGTGATTGGTATTACACTTTATAGATGCTGAAAGGCATAACTTGGTATACTGAGAGATCTATAAGTGAAATATCATTAGGTGGATTACTTATTCTTGTTGTTATAAGGACAATACAATACAATATGTTTAAAATGAGGGTATGTATACGTGTAGGCAAAATTTAGTTATACTTATAAAATTTGTTTAACTAATGTCATATTCTTATTGATCTTAGGATAAATACTTACATACTAATTGTTTAGCTGCTTTAGCTAATATGTCTGCTCAGTTTACTTCATTACATCCTTACGTAAGTCAAAGATTATTAAGCCTATTTGAGACACTAGCAAGAAAACATGCAAGATTAGAAGCAAAAATACATGCACTGTCTTCTGTTTCATCCGAAAGCACAACAATTAACGTTAATGGATCTGTGACCAACACAGATATGGTAAGTAATTTTTATAGGTATAAGCTATTTCAGTACTAGTATGCATATATTTTTTTATGCATTTATATGCAAAGTAGAAAGTAATTTCTTTTATTGTAGGTACAAGATTTAACTATATTAGAAGAAGTTCTAAGAATGGTACTTGAAATTATAAATAGTTGTCTGACACACAGACTTGCAGAAAATCCAAATTTGATATATACTCTTCTATATACTTTTTGTGAAAAAGATATTTTTCAACCATTCAGATTGCATTCTGCATTCCAAGATATTGTGCAAAATATAGATTCTGTAAGTATGTGAAAAAAATTAACTATAATAATGATAATTTTGTCCTGACAGAAATTTTGATTTATGATCAATTTATCCTATTCTTATTAGGTTATAAACTTCTTTTCATATAAACTAGAGCAAAAAGATCAGTCTCAGTTGGGTGTCAGTCAAGTATTAGCTATAATACAACAAGGTGCAAATGAATGGCCTCGAGACCGTCTAAGGGTATGCATAAAAGAAAACATCTATATGACTCACCAGTTACTATTTTTTCCACTTCTTTCTTTTGTATTCACTAATACACTGCTCTCATGTATGTAGTCAAAAACACACATTTTTCTTGTCATTTTCCAGAAATTTCCAGAGCTTAAGTTTAAGTACGTAGAGGAGGAACAGCCAGAAGAATTCTTTATTCCTTACGTATGGAGTATCGTTTGTCAAGGAGCGTTACTGCATTGGAGTGCAGAAAATATTAAATTACAAGCTAGTATTTAATCCTGTCTATGATGGGCGAATCAAATGTTAAATGAAAAATAGGATACACAAAAAAGAAAAGAGAGCTATACTAATTTAATAAACTTTATAAAATCTATATTAATAAATGCCTAACAATATTCATATGTACGTCTGTATTTATGCGACAAAAGATGGACAGAAGGGTTTGGATTTATCTTTACACTTGGCCAATTTCAACCCCATTTTTATCTTCTTTTACATCTCGAAACTGAATTTTTTGGATTTCCAATTTTTCACATTTATTTGGGTGGCCCCTTTACAGCTACCTCAAACTTAATCTATCTAACTTGTAAAAAAATTTGAAAAAAATATCTGTAGGGACCTCTCACATATACAGACATACATAGAGATATTATTAGTCATTTACTAATATAAATCTTCATTGAGTAACGTGAAAAAAACCCACAATCATTGTTGATATTAAAACGACTATTGTGGTTAGATAAATTTAAATGAATAACGAATGAAAGATTCAAATTTATGCAAAGTAATAGATTTTATAAAGAAGATATTTAATTCTTTGAATACAGAAATCATATCTGTCCTAGTCTTGACACTTACAACTGTATTTATTATACGGTTCGAAGGATTATTTCTTAAACCAAAATTAGATCGATATTCTACTTTTTTTATGAGAATAAGATTGACATAGATGTTTACGTGTAGCTTTCTTATTTGGATGCTTCAAAGTATCTAGATATACGACTAGTATATGTAGATATTTCCAACTTTACGAAGTAACTGTCAAAAAATTTATAAAGAACTTGAGAAAAGTTAAATAGGACTGTTCTTTAGTCATTGTACATATGTACCGAAATTTCAACTTTTCAAAGTTTCTTCCCATTCTAAACGAATACTGCAACTCCTTACAATTTTGATATATATATGTAGAAGCAGGAACGCTAGATGAAGTTCATTATTTCTGCATAGCGATACGTTAAAATCTTATGCTACCACATCGAACGAAATGTGATCTGTGTAAAATAGCGCTTAGCATCTTTACTGTATACTCTTATCGTATATGCGCACTGACATTTAGCGACATGTCAGATGGTAGACCATTATTGTAACTGTATAATATCGTGAACAATGCAGTACGATTTCGATAGAAATTAGCTTATGAAGAATATTTACTTTTGACAAAATATTTTTTTTATGTACCAATGAGTATTTATTATTCTACAAAGTCGAAAAAACGTTACTGCACCTTATAATGATTTCCATAAAACAATTACAAAATTTCTGGCGTATGTACATGAAATACTTTCCTCAGACTTATTGTTGTAAATACTTACGTCATGCGCGCAAGCGAGAACTCCTATATAATCACGTATTTAATTATTTAATTAAACAACAATGTTGATAATATATAACAGCATCTGTATAGGTACATGGTTTATGCTGTCCATGTTCAAATAAATGTAAGGTAACATATATTAAATAAAAGTTCTGATATTTATACAGAAAATAATTCTTCTTCGATTAAAATTTCTTATAAGATTACACTACAGTAGCGCGGAATGTTTAAATATCCCAGATACATATTCTTTATTAAAGGAACGATACGGGCTACGGGTCTTCGACTAATATTGATTCGCGAACGATATTAAATTATTATATAAAACAAGCTGGGTATGAGAAAGAGAGCGAAATAAAAATCAATACGGAGAGAAGCGGTGCGATGCCAAAAGCAATAAGTTTTCTTCTCGTAAAAGGCAACGAAGTATCCGTACCTTCTCCACGCGTCTAATAGAATAAGTCGATCGATATTTTTCGAATGTACATCTTTATTAAACAAATACAGTTGACGTCTTAATATTATTTATAATATGTCGATATAGATCGTATTTCATTTTCCTAGCCTGTGCAGCGTATATATGCGACCGCGCGCGTGTACGTGTCATACTATTGCTAACATCTCTTTTGTCGAACGATTTCTGTTGCAGAATAACAAGGTAATTTGACGTTTCTGTGCGTCGCGTGCAGACGCGCCGAGTAACTCAGTGTGTCACATTAAATTAATTCATATTTCATTAAACATTGCCTTAGCCATATGTCACGTCACAACTTGAAACGTGCTTAGCGTACAGATAGTATCGTTACCCATAATAATTAAATTCCTTAGCTGTACTATATCATTACTTAATCTTATTAGTTAACACACAATCAATCTGCGATGGGAGGGAATTTAGTCGGCCCGTAATAATTAATCCGATTACGGCCTATATCATCTATTCGGTAATCGATTAATTCATTTATGACAACGTCGCTGTTGGATCGATCATTTCGCGATCATTTTGCTTCTTTTTTTATTTTTATCTCAAATAATTATGATCATGTGACAGACGCGGCGTGTCGTTTTGCGCATATTTTCTATCATATTTTTAAATTACGTACGTTTACGTTCTTACGTAGTGTATTTGTGTAGGGATGTACGCGTTCATCTTCGCAACGGAGCACGGCGGTCCAGAGAGACGATTTCTCTAGCCCTCGGTACTCGATGATATATTCATAGTACTTCGGAGTACTTAATTTATTAATTTTTTTTTTGTTCTTCTTTATTTCATTCGAAAAGAAATCACGCGTGCTGTCACTCGTGTTTTAATCGTTTGGTCACAAATTACATTCTTTCGTCGTTCTCGTGTAAAATTCGAAACACATTCGGGGCAACCGTGAAGGTACCGTTACGTGTAAGCATCGTAGAATATGTCTAATTATATACGTAAACATACATACACGAGTGCATGTGCATATGTGTACGTACATGCTAGCTGCCTACAAAATACAATGGTACATTACAAATTCATACCTTCTCTTCTCTCTCTCTCTCTTTCTCTCTCTCTCTTTTTTTCTTTTTTTTTATATCATCATCTGCAAACGGCGTAGATATATCTTTATGTATATATATATTTTATTTTATATATATTTATATTATAGTATCATCTAGTCGGTTTTGTTCTGCATAGTTCCTTTTCCCATAATTAATAATTAAGTACATCTTTAAAGTAGGTGCGTACGCCTCGTTAGGTTGTATTGTGTTTTATCGCTATGCTTTATGGTTCTTATAGCTGCTGCCGCTGCCGCTGCTGCCGTTGGTGGTTAAGGAGAACACATTCGAATACCTTTTTTCTCTTTCCAACAGCTCAATAGATCGAATGACAAAAAATCCCGATAATGCACGTCTGCTTAGTTCTCCGCCTATTCTCTTTATCGAGGACACGCGTCTCCGCGCGATTCTGTTATTTCAAACGTTTCTCGCTCGGGCAGTGGCAACTTTGTGCAACGTTTTGCCGATAAACTTGTGTAACAAGTTTCACACAATGAAGCTTAAAATACAAGGACAATCAATTTGATTTTACGTAAATATCTCGATACGTAGTAAAAACGTAAAATTTATATAATAATTAGACAGATCGTTTGACATGATTTCTCGAACGAATAAATAATTACGAATAAATATAATCGCTAATAAATAAATAAATCTCGCCGAGAGAAAAGTCTGAAAATGATAAAAACAAGGGAAATAGCTGCGCGTAGAAAAGTGAGAAGAATTTTCTCTTCAAAGGAACATTTCGAGGATTCGTTCGAGCGATCAACACAAACCACTACTGAGACGGTGAATTTGTAGGCGTTTTCACCGGTGACACGATTTTTCGCAGGATACAAGAGCGTGTGTATGTATGTGTGTGTGTGTGTGTGTGTTTGTTTTATATCGATATATCGATCTTCCATAGCGACTTATCGAACGATCTACCGTACGGAAAGTTTAGGGCAAATTGCGTACACTTATATCACGTATGTATGTATACATATACTTATTCAAGAAGAAACAAGTAGCATTATATATTCTGTTCTTGCTATCAAAAGCGTTTAATAGATGACCCTTTTTATTATTTTATTCTTCATAACGTACTGGATTCCGGAAATATTCGATCGATCTGAAAAGCACGATCGAAGGGTAACGAAAACGAAAAAAGAGGGTGGGAGCGGCGGGGGATATACACAGAGTACGCGCGCGTGTCCAATGTGTACTGCGATCATCGAGAAACAATCAAGAACGCAGGAAAAGTAAAAAAAAAAAAAATGTGCGAAAGGAGAGACGAAAGATAAAACGGAAGAATAATGAGAAATACAATACCATGATAATAAAATAAAATAAAAGAGAAGAATCGGACTTATATGGCAAGTAACATCACGATGGCGGATCCCTTACGTAGGAGCACTTACGAAAAGTTGTTAAACTTCTGACAAATCCCTTATAAAAATGATATGATATGCTCGTTGGAAAAATAAGTTGTTCATATAGTTTCTATGAATATAGATATCCGTACACAAATTCTCTTTTTTTTCTTCTTCTTCTTCATCATCATCTCCTTCATCTTCTTCTTCCTCTTCTTCTTCAGTTCTAGGTAAATCCGATCGGTCGGGTTTATCTCTAAATACGTAGATACATACATAAGATCCGTTCATTACTTCGCAGCGAGTACTTAATGCGCAGTCGTCACACGTTTAATATATCCATCCGAGAGCGAACGTCCCGCGGATCGTTGCACGTCTATCAGAGAGAAGCATATTTTGTGGCGAGCGATCCGTATGATTTGCTAAAGCGCGTCACAACCGTATAGTGCACGTAACATATATTATATCATGACATGATGCACTTTAGTATATACACCACGTAATTTGCCAAGAAACTTGCCTATTTATGTAACACCTTAATCGCTATATGTCATTAACAGTATCATCTAAAATACAACAACGGTAGAATAGCTCCCTTCGAGACCAGGCGCGTTCTGATAAAATCAGCGTTTGAGAGAGTTCACTATTAAAATATAGAGTAGAATTCAACGTACTACCGCTTTAAAAAGGCACATAAAAACTAGTGTCTCTGCTAAAAGAGTGATTGCACAATGATTCATTTAAAAAAATAAAAAACGATTCTTTCGAGGATTCAATCGCTGCGCTGCGCGTTTAGAATAGAAACATCTCCATCGCATCGGACCCCTCACCGCAGAATAATGAATGGAGACATGTATGTATGTATAATTACATGTGTCCTCGTGCAAGTACGTACACATGTACTCGACTGGTATAGACCGTGTATACGCGGAGGAGAAAAAACCGGAAGCGTATATCGAGTCCATACGCATGCATACATATGTATACGGATATGATGTTAATACACAGTGTACTTAACGGTGAAGCACTATCGTAAGATGCGCGGCAATGTCCTTACTAAGAGCTAAAAGTCTGTCGGTCGATCGGGAAGGAACATTGTGCAAATTATCCAAGGTTGTTTTCCTTTCTTTCCATTTTGTTTACCTTTTTACTTTGCATTACTTTTTCTCTTCTTTTACTTAAAAATAAAATGGAAAATCGGGCAAGCGTAGTTTAGCAACCCGAATGCAGCAGCCGACGACGATCGGCTTGCCGCAACGAGTCGTGATCGACTGATCGTCGTTGACGATCACGATTCTCGTCTCAAGAATTGCCTTCTTATATATCTTTTTTTTGTTTTTGTTTTTTTGTTCATTACGATATTTCTTTTCCAAGCATTTCGAAGAAACATTATAGATAGAGGATACGTTCGTGAGATCAAATATTAACGTGGACAGTTTACGTAGAGAGATAGAAATAGATAGATCGATAGGTAGATAGATGGATGGATAGTTAGATAGATAAAGATAAAAAGAAAAAACCGAAAGATCTACAAGGAAGAATACGCGTCTCTCAGTACCGTTTCCCATAAGAATAAGATAACTGCCTGTAGAGCGGATCGTAGTAATAGTTAATAGTAGTATATAAGTAGCGTTAGTAAAAAAATCAATGATCGTAAATAGTAATTATAGAATAGAATAAAAGGATAAGAGTTAGGAGTATAAAAAAAGTTTCCCTTGTCCTACGGCTACTAATTTATATAGGTCGAGAATATAAATTAATTTGCTGCGAGTGTTTTTTTCTTTTTTTACCGAGAACTTCCCAGCTTAAAAGTTTTTTTTTCCGTTTTCCCTCTCTCTCTCTTCTTTTTTTTCCTTTTTTTCCCCTTTCTTTTAAGTATCTCTTGTGTGTCCGTGTAATAATCATCGTCTACCAACATCAGCGACGTATTATAGGTAGAAAGAGTTTTAACTATTCGATAAAGCGTCCCGCACTCTTACAAATTCTTTTGGTACGTAAGAAGAGTACTAACTGCCCGCCGTGTAATTGCTTTGCAATATATCGATTATGCCAACTACGGGGACGGATATAATATGACGCTCTTGCCCAATCGCAAAGATCCCGAGGTTATCCGTTTTAGGATAATATTATCGGACGTCGAGGTATTTTTTTTTTTTCTTTTCTTTCGAAAGGTAACGCGACTCACCGAATTCCTAGCTCGACAGATAAAAAGACGTTATATTTTTGCTGCTGTTTCCTTTCGTACGTATCTAATCGTCATCGATCAGATCGGGTCGTACGCACCGCGCGAAGCGTCACAATAGGGAACTCATCATGGAGGGTATTTTTTGTTATGTTTAAATACGTACGAGGTTTCGCGGTCTTTCACAGTCGGTACTCGTCTCAATACCATCTCGAAGAAGAAGGATGGCGAATGTAAAGAAGGGAGAGTAGTAATTTAAACGTCACGATGATCCCACTCGAGCTCGTGAGGCGAGTTGTGACGACGGTGCCGGCCGCTGTTAAGCTCGCACTCGTTCTCGCAGTCTGAGCTGTCGATGTCGTCGTCTCTGAAGGAACCATCCTCCGAGTCGGAACTACCGGAATCGTCGACGTCCTCGTCTCGCTGACTCTGATGAGTCTCGTGCTCGGTCAGCCTGTCCATCGGGTTCACCGTGATGGCGAGAGCAGAGTCGTCCCAGGCCATCTCGGTCTCGGCGGCCAACTCGTCGCCGGCCGATCGTCGCCGCTTCGCAGCACCTCGAACTCTGGCGGCCCCGACAACGGCCATCAGGAGCAAGAACCCGATGCAGGCAGCTGCGACGATCGTAACGGCGTGACTGCCACCAGCACCGCCGATGGTTCTTCTACCTTCGCGAAGTACACTGGTGGCGTAGCCTTCCGGCATTTCGGCATGATGCGGAGAGACCTGAATATGACCTGGGACGGGCTCTACGATTCTAGCCATCGGTGGCTCACCCGAGCTACTGTGCGGGAGGGCCGTCGTTTTTTCTTTCGGATGGATCACGGCGAGAGTCTGGACGTATTCGTTACTGGCGAAGCGACCGCTCAGTTCCGAACACGTCAGCTTGAAGACGCGATCGAGATAGTAAGCCGGCTTACGATTCGTGTACATGATCAGTCGTATGAGCTGCTGATAATTGTAAGGTGTATCGGCACCCGAAAGAACGACACCGTCGCGATCGACCCGGGCGCTTATGGAATGGAACCTACGAAGAGCGTCACCGGGCAGGCCTAAGCTCTCGTGATCGGGATTGAGACTGGGATAAACGCTAACGGCGCAGGCATCCAATCTGGCTGCGGAGCCAGCGGTAACACGTGCGTCGGGGAAAACGCGAACGCCCAAGCGGAAGTCGGCATACTCCCTAGCTACGTAACCGGTACCATTAACGCTTATTCCAGGTCGAGGTGGTGGTAAAACGGTCACGTAAGATTGCACGGTGGGGACTGGCAGTGGTGAATTCTCGCTACCCTCGCAAATCACCGTCGTGTCGAGACGGAAGTTACGTCGACCGGGAGTGGGGAAACGGCGTGTGTTCGAGTACCCTATACGACGGAGAAGGGTCTCGATATTGGTGCGATTGTCGCCGTCGATGCGTACCTCTGTCAGATCGGAATTGGTCAATAGTTGCGTGCCCGGTTGAAGGAGGTCCATGGAAGGTACGTGCAAACCTTCCTGGCAACGTCTCAAGCAGGAGAGGACGTCCGGTTTTTCGTTGCGACCTACGAGAACCGAGAGACCGGCGAGATAACCGCGATAGTGATGTTTCGTTCTGTTATCCGAGCCCTGCCAACAAGCACCGACAACGAGCATCGTGTTGACACCCTTCGCGGGATGCAACGGCCAATCGTCGATAACCTCGGGATTCTTCTCGTCCGTACGCCATTCCTCGCCATCGACGAAAAGACTTACGCGTGGGAAGTCGACTTGAATGGCATAATGATGCCACTTGTCGTCGCATACTTGACCGAGCTTCCAGCGCCACTCAGCCGGACGGAAGATGTTCGGGTCGCCTTCGGAGAAGTCTCGTCGGAGCAACAAGATCAGCCTGCAATTCCTTATGAACAAAGCGTAATGATGCCTGTTCATCTCTGCAACGAGAACGAAAGTATTATACTCCTATTGTCACCGGCAGCCCTCTCTCTCTCTGCGTCTGTACTCTACCATCGCGATCTCTACCTCGTTGTAAGCTAAAGAGATGTATCAAAAGTCAGCTTGAAAACGTAGTACGAGCTACCTTGACCGAGAAACATTTCAAAGACTTACTGTGATCGTCGGCGGCGCAGAGAATGTGTTCCTTCACGTGCGGATCCTGCCTCAATCTTGGCCGATGTTTCACCCAGGTGCTGATCGTGAACTTTTGAGCCAGAGAATGTTCCAATACGTTGTTGGGTATGATCGCGGCGGAATCGACGCCATCGAACTCGAAGATCTCGTCGGCTTCTCTACCTTCGTCCCGAGACAAAGACGCGGTCCAGGATGTCGTTGGTCCTGGCGTCGGTAGAAGATCGACGCTGTCGTGAGAAGCACCGCAGAGTTTTCGTTGGCTCCGTACCGTATAGGTATCGCGGTCGCAGCCCTTTCCTATGTGATCGGTCACGAGATTCAAAGTTGCTCGAACGTTGCGCAATATGCATGGCGCGTCACAGAGGTCCAGCTTGGCTGACGGTAAAAGCGGCTGGGATCCGGAGCCAGCGGCGTAGTCTACTCTCTCGGGGATACCTCGCCAGCCTGGCGTACACACGCGATTCACCTTGATGGTCACCATGGCCGGTGCAGATTGTTTCATGCCACAATCGTAGGCGACCACGCTCAGGATGTAATTGTGGGAACGCTCGTAATCCAATGGCTCTGTGTTACGTATAGCACCTTCATTGTCGATAATGAACGGCTGCTCTGCTGTTAGAATCTCGTATTTGCATATGTCCCCGAATTTCGGTGTGCAATCTCGGTCCGACGCTTCGACGCGTACGACCTCCTCGTAAAGACGTCCCTCGTCTACCGTGCTAACGTAAGCTGGCTGAAGAAATTGTGGCGCGTATTCGTTAACATCGACCACGGTGATATGAACCGTCGCACTGAAATTATATCGACGTGACTCTTTTTTTTTGCTCTTCTCATACGATTATAATATTTCGATCGCGTTAAATTCGAATATCGCAAAATTTGCAAGCAATATTTATACGATGTTCTGCTCGGCTAAGCCTATATTTTGGAAACTTTCGTCATCTAAGTTTCTGAATCATTGGTATCGAAATAAATCGGACGATCTCTTTGTATCTAACCACTGTGTGTGGGTCGCGAAGACAAAAGATAAAATAGAACGATTTACATTGAAATTGCAAATTTCTGAACAAAGACTTCAATGGGATTCTAGATACTTTATTCTGATTTAGTCAATAAATGCAGTACCAGCGCAAAGACGCGTGGCTTTGGCATTCTGCCGCGTGACTCGATCTATCGACCCATATTTAACGATTTCGTAGGCAAAATTGTATTTATTAAAAATCGAGGCTTCCGCCGGCAGTTTCGAAAGTACTACAGGTACATATTGTGTTATTCTGTGAAAAGAAATAAAGTAAGGTGTTATTCGATTAAACGTAAAACATACTTCTCCGATTGTCCTCCGGAGCAACCAACAGCTGCGATATCGAACTTGTAATTACGCCTCTTCTCGCAGTTCAAAACTCGAAGGGCCCTCAGCTCGGCCATTCCCTTCTCTTTTAAAACGATTTCGAAGGGTGCCTCGCCATGATGTTTATTCGCGATACGAAAAGAGCACACTTTAGCCCCTAGAGCTCGTATCTGCGGGGTCACCTCAACGAGAGTTTCGTTCTCCTTGACCAGACCATGATAACCGCTTTCGAGACTTTCGAGATCCAATCGCGGAACTACGAACACACGTATGAAAAGAGTAAACATTAGGTAATTGGAGAAACTGCAGACTTTTATTTATTTTTTTTCTCATCTCCTTCTCTCAAACGTACGCACGTATCTTGAAAATAATATGAATTTTTCTTTTAAGTCTGTTACAGTATTAAATTATACGATTTTATTTCTTTATTGATTTCCTTTACATATATTAACTTAAAAATTACGAATACTTATACTTTAATTGAAATAGCTTAATAAAAATATTCGTTTGTGGAATTAAAGATATAAAAACATTATGTATATACGTAAGTCTTTCTCATTTGTAAATTAACAACGTGTCATTACTGTGAGTCGATATTTACTCCAAAAAATCATATTTTTAAATACCTAGGACTACTCTTCGTTACGGAAAAAAATACATGTCGAATATACAGCCCGTTGTATTTTAAATCGTGCTTAGGGCTTCGAAACAAAATTCGCTCAATATAGTAACACGATGTTGCGTTAAACGAGAAATACCCATGTACATAAATTTGAGTGAACCTACATATATTATGTTCAACGTCAAAGCCTCGTGATAAAAGCCTTTCGGAGTATGTAAACGCATCCGAAGCAATTAGCAAATGCTCGTTAAATCAACGCGACCGAAAACGACCGAACACGTAAAAAAATTGTCATTCGGATGATCGTACGCGATTACATCTAGTGAATGACATCGTTATCGAAACGCAGTAAACTGCAAATATAGAAGCGATTATGCATTTCGTTATCGGTCAGTATCCTATACAAAAGCCGTAACCGATAATATGCAGCTTTTCGTCGCGGCTCTCTAGGGGGACAGGAGAGGGGAGGTGTAGTGAGAGAGAAAGAGAGAGAGAGAGAGAGAGAGAGAGAGAGATCTTTTGAAATTTTCTAATTTTACTCCCACTATTTTTTTCCGACCGAATTAGGCTCGACCTGATTCACGCTTATATTTTCTTTCCGTGATTCGTAAGGTACCGTGCGGTCATCGTCGGAATCGACGAAAGAGAAACTTCCGTCGCTTTTCCGACGATTCTTCGCCCCTTTTCATGGTCTATCGACCGCCCCAGCGCGGTGCATTGCTTATATCGGAGCACCTATCGGGACCGGTCAATGAATTCGCCATAACAGTTTCGGGTGACTGCAGGTGCTATAGAGAGCGAGAAAGATAGAGATAAAGGGGGAGAAAGAGAGAGAACGAGAGAGAGAACGAGAGAGAACAAGAGAAAGAGAGGGACGTATATAGAGAAAGAGAGAGACAGAGATAAAGAGGCAGACAGGTAGTGCGAGAGAGATAGACAGAAAGATGGATGAAAGGAGATGAACGAGGGGAGGGACTCCGAAAGAAAAGGATCGCACCTGCAAAGGTGTCATATAATCCTATACTTCCCGTCGTTAAAATAATCGAGGTCGTATTTAAAAGGGCATTTGACGGATCGTAAACCCCTTGAGAATATCGCGCGAGGTCGTTATGAAGGAGCAATTAAATCTAGGACACGGTAGAGAGAAATGAAATCACCTCCATGATCGTTGAAGGAAGTCGGTGTTGACTCGATGCTAGCGTGGGAGACACTTAGGGTCAGCCCCAAAAACACAACACTTGCCGCAAGAATCATCGTTCTTTCGACGATATTCCTCCGGAATAGTCGGCTTTCCCGATCCTCGGACCGATATCTTACGGCTTATCACTCGCGGAATGTCGCCTTTTTTAAAAGGACATCACCACCTACCGCGCGACTTGTTCGCGACACCAAGCACAATCGCGAAGTCAATATTTGAGAGGAATATCGATTTGTCAGGCGGAGTGACTCTAATTTTCACCGCTACGCGACTGTGGCGCCACCGGTACTGCTTCCTGCCGGGGTATAGAGAGATATCAGATGCGCAAACGACTGTTCGATAATAAGAATATCTCGAACGAGTTCAACTATCGCGAGAAATTTGCAATAATCGTTTTTAACTTTTCTTTTTGACAAATTTCTTTTTTTTATATATTTTAGATACGTTCGAAAAAATTCAGATTATGTTTATTTCGTAAAATTCTATAACGCTTCAATGAGTGTAGATTGTCCAACTATTTGCTGAAAAAAAATTTGAAAAATCGCAAGGACCTTCAACTACCATTCCCTATGTGATACCATAGTCAAAGACAAGAATAATGTAGTTATCTCTTGATATTGATCTTGTTAGTAACAATGTAAATATAACATCGTTTCTATCCTTTGCATCGAAAAGCAATTTTAATTTTGACACAATCGAAAAATCATTCTTTCTGATCTGTTGTCATACGTAATAACGTTAATGATTTAAAAATCATAAATAGTCGCGTTTATTATCGTTAATTAAAAAAATATCTAATGGTTAATGCCGTTGTTTCAAATATAATTTTTAAGTTATTTTAATATATAAAAAATCACCATTTATACAGCAAATCAGAGAAAAGCGCTAATGTAAGCTCTGCTCAGGACCGTATTGTAAAGGTCCTTGTTATACATACATGTATACATTTTTTGTGTGATTCGTATAAATACTCTTGTATTGTTGTTAGAAAAAAGTTTCTCAAAGGATAAAACATAACCTAGCTATGAGTAATAAAGCTAATAACGCAGGTAAATAGTCTTATAGAATATATTAAAATGTAGTATGATTTGAAATAAAATTATTACATATATATCTTTTTAAATATTTTTCTCAATAGGAGAAACAGATCCTGTACAAGAAGAATTAGCTGGCAGAGTACGGGAAGTAGGGAATCATGCAATATGGAGTTTATCCAGTTGTAAGCCTGGTTTTGGTGTTGATCAATTACGAGATGATATCACAGAAACATACTGGCAATCGGATGGTCAACTTCCACACTTGGTAAACATACAATTCAAAAGAAAAACTACGATACGAGACATATGTATTTATACCGATTATAAACTTGATGAGAGTTATACCCCGAGTAGGTAAGGAGATGGTTACATTGAAATTATGTTATGATCAACTTTTCAATTAAACTTCTATTAGATGAATGATAGAAACATAAATACATTTCTAGAATAAGTATCAGAGCAGGTACAAATTTTAATGACCTTCAAGAAGTCGAAGTTATGGATCTCAATGAACCAAGTGGATGGGTTGTTATTCCTATAAAAGATATAAATGAACGACCTATCAGAACATTTATGATACAAATAGCTGTTATAAGTAATCATCAAAATGGAAGAGATACTCATATGAGACAAATTAAAGTTCATTCCCCGGCACAAGATGTCCTTGGACCACCTGCACCTTATATGCCAGGACAATTTCTTACCAATGAATTTTTACGTTATGCTACAGTTAGATAGTGTAATATTTATATATTTATATTATTTCACTTATTCTTGTCAAATTGTTCATTTAGCATTTGTATTTTATTTCATCATTTTCATAATATTAATAAAGTGTAGTGGTACCATTAATCCGTGTGACCTGATTGCATAAAAAAATGTAAACATTACATACTACCTTGTAATAGTCTAGGTATAACTGATTTTATATTCAATCTAGCTTATTTGTAACGTATTGCTCTTGATGAGCAGAGCTAAGCAGTATGGTAACAAATCTTCTAATAATTTTTCTATTTATATGTAATATAACTAGTGGTCATTTAAGTTATGGATCAGAGACTTTAAATATTGCACTAGATGGGTTAAATGAATTTTTTGGAAAATTGAAGACAAAATATGGTATGTAAATAATTCTATTTATATAATCCATAATTAGTAATATTGTTCGTGTCCTTTCAGAATCTCAGTCATTTAATCAAGATACATTATACAAGATTAATAATGAAGTAAACTCATATAGTAAAAACATAAGTGATATAATTAACCGTCGAAAAAGGCAACTATATAATTCGCTCGACAGTACTACTGGTATGTTGCTATATATTACTTGCTTAAATATTTTAATCAATTAAGATGCAACTTTTCCTTCAATACCAAAAAGATCCTTAAAAACATGTTGAGATTGGTGTTCTGTTAAGTATTTAAGTAATTGTCCCATATCATTATGACGATCTGAACTAGGAAAAGATATTTCTTGAAAGTTAGGATACTTTCGCATAACATTTATGTCCTTTTCACTATTTAAAGTCTCATCTTCTATAAGCTTTATGAGTATTCGGTGCCAGTTCATAACTTTGATCTAAAAATTATGAAATAAAATCATTTAACAGATTAAAATAAATTAAGTATATAGTTTTAACATAAATGTATATGATTATTACATACTTTTTGCCAAAAGTATTCACAGTTTTCATTTGTACCTTCTATACAAATAATTCCTGGCTTACCAGCCAGACAAAATCCAGTAAGAGAAAGATCTTTTGTTAAATTTGATATATCTCGTCTTTTAAGTTTACTGTATATATGATGGCTGTAGATCCAGTATCTAGCAAAGATCAGTTTATCATCTTCCTCATTTTTTTTCTTTTCATTCTCACGGTGTTTCTCTTTATTTATTTTAGAATTCTTAATATATGTTTCTATGTTATCTTGCAACCATGATATAAGGGAATATATGCAAGATTCGTCATTTCCATTCTCATCTAAAAAATTTGTCAGCGCTTCATTTAAAAGCAATTGTTGAGTTCGATCTAGCAAGGCAGTTCTTGCATAAACCTCAGGTTTTTCTTGTGGATAATTGGTCGGTAGACATACCTGAAGCTCAATTGTACCCTAAATGAAATATATATTCTTAATTTATATAGTAATTTAACTTTTTTATTTATACATCATGATAAATTATTGATGATGTTACATTGTTAGTCTTACTTCATTCTTAGATATATTTATGGCATACTCCAGTCTCTGTGGAATTTCTTCTTGAGGAGATTCAATAAAACTATTTATGTCAGCTAAAATTCCGTGATCGGCGATAACTAATTCTTCTGGATAAATTGATTGTAATGCTTCTAATTCGTATATTTGAGTCGTTAAATTTTCTTTTATATTTTCGTAAAGAGACATCGTATGTGAATAATATGTAAGACATATGGAAACAGCGTACTTGTAATATATTTAATATTGTCTTGAAATGGCAATACTAACTTTAAAAAGAAAAAACAATTTGAGTCCAGTATAACAGTTCAAGGCTACGAAATTCATAAATGATAATAATGATAAAACATAAACACGCATTTGTATTATAACCTATAACGTAGTATATTTAATAGAAAAACTTTAATTCAATACTATTCATAGATTTATTGTTAATATAATTATCAAGTATTTTGAATAATTAAAAATTGAAAAATTGACGTTCCTTGATCCATTAGCATGATATGTTGCACGCTATAATATGGACAATGAAATAAAGCGCGGGAATTATGAACGTAGTTATCGAAGGATATTCCTTTTACAGCTATTGATGTTCTCAATGGTTTTGATGAAATATCATCGTTTGATGTACAAGACTTTAAAGATGCAACGTTTTTTCCGTTTCAATTTGGAGATAACTTATTTTGGTTTATGGCAGGCATTGGCTCTGAAGGGATGTCATTATACTGGTTCAATGTATGTAATTATTTAATCATATGCTATTGATAGATTATATACTATTAACAAATAATTGTTTTAGAATGGCACTTACCAGTACATTAAATCATATCCACAATATAGTGGGATGCGGATAATAGTAGATAACTTTATGTACAGTACTGTTGCAATAATTCAAAATTTTAATGAGAGCATAGTTATATTGAAATTTAATTATGATCAAAGTACACATCATACGACATTATCCTTTGTGCAAACTCTTGAGGTATCTTCTATAACTGACATACATACATGGCATTATATGAATCAATTGTATTTAGGCATAGCATCGCATTACAATATATCAATATGTGCTTGGTTTGGAGAGCACTTTGATGTCGTTCAAGTTTTAAACTTTGGTGCAGAAAAATTAATGTTTTTCCAGAATAAGGGATTTATGAACCTTATCTGTATCACATCTCGCACAGTTATGCTACGATATTTTTTCCAATTTAGTAAATTTATGATAGTTCAGACATTACCTGCTAGTAATGCTATTGTGACATTTGACATAAACAAGGATCATCTGCAAGAACATTTTATATGTTTGTCTACATATAAGCATACAGTTGTATATAAAGAAGTGCATGGGCATTTTGTGCCATTTCAAGAAATTTCTGCTACGGAAAAAGTGATACCAATAATATCTAACAATGCAATTGTACTATTATTACTTGATAAGAATATGATTACAATTTATCAGTATGATGGTTGGAAATTTTTGGAATTAAATGTAAAAATGTCAGATATCAATGATGTTTACTTAGTTAAAGTAGATGTGAATGAATTAATTATATTAAGACATGGGTCTACTACATTAAAAGTAGTGCAACCCAGGTGGGGTGAAAAGAAATCTTTGCACAATTTGCAAGATGAAATAAGATCTTGGTGTCTCAAAGCCAAAACTATTGCACAAAGGCTACCTAAGAGTGCACAAATTTTAGAAACACCCTTACATATAACAAATGGTTATATACATGAGATTAGTACTCAAAATGTAAGTATATATTTTACAAATTAAGTATATTACAAAATGTATAATATTATTACATATAAAATAAATTATGATTGTAGATAAATGGAGATAATGCAAAAAAGGTGCAGAAATTAACAAAACAATATAAATATTTTGCTATACAATTAGAAACAATGAATGACTCCTTCAGTCAGAAAATATACAATAACAACAGTCAATTTAAAACCATACATGCTAAAAAAGTACAAATAAAATGTAAATCATTATGCAAAATTAATAATATGATTATAAAAGAAAAAGATAATCCATTGCTTAAATTAAGATCTACAAGGAGTTTTAACCAGAATTTAACTTTTAAAAATTTGAAAACAAGGAATATTACTAACTTCAAATGCCCTACTCCTGCATTTATACCTCAAAATTTTTATCCCAAAAAATTAATTAATAATATTTCATTATCAGATTTACAAGAGAAAACATTAAAAATCAGTAATGATCAAGTTGTTACAGGTGAACTAAGATTAATATTTTTTCTAAAGAAAATTATAATAAGCCAAATTCAAATGTTGTAAGCAATATTTGTTATTTTTAGGTGATCACATTTTTGTAGAGTTGGATGTTGTTCATAGTGTTATGCCATTAGATATTGCCACAAACTTTACTACGCAAACTATACATGCTAAAGAGATTAGAGTAAAAGAATTAAATTTGAAGAATAATGGATTCTTGCTACCCTTAAATGGACCTCCATCTAAAATATCAGGATGCTTAACAGCGTCAAAAGTAAAAGTAAAGGGATACATTGACTTAAAAGGAGGATTGAAGGGTGAAGGTGCCAGATCATTGATGCCAGTAAAACAAGTGCCAGGTTTTATAGAAATAAATGGAAATCGTAGTTTTCACAATGTAAAAATTGCAAATATATTGAAAACTAAAGATATTTATAGACAAAAGGGCAAATCTTTAAAATATATTCTGGATAATGGAGTACCCCTAAGCACTAGAAATCTCCCAATGCACTTAATATTCTCTAGTAATAATGTGGTATGAGATCAACATATTTTTTTTTCATATGTCTATTTGTAAATAAATATTTTATCTAACATATTTTGTAGGAATGGAAAAATGTTACCATAAAGAATTATAATAATTGGATAACAGCTCATTCTAACGATAAAGTATTAATTACAGGAAAAAAGCAAACAACACATAATGTCACATTGACACATCCATCTCATACTAAGTTAACAATTCCAAAGTATGTGTGTCAATCTTATATTATATATCTACATTTATAAACAAATTTTTATGTTGTATATTTTACAGACTCAATTTTCCTTTGTGTGGTTCAACTGCCAACATTTCAAACATACAGTTATCTCAAGTACTAATAGAAAACATGACTGTACAAAATTTAAATAGTTTTCATATATTTGGAGCACAAAAGTTAAACTCTACTATTTTTGAAACATCTCTTTCTATTGATACTATTGACTTATCGAAAAAAAATTTCATAGGTGTTATCAATGTGGATGATATCCTACCATTTGATATTAAAGGACTTAATCTAAACGGTAATAAAATTTTACATTGTAAAACTTTACATATACTTGATAGATGATATACTATCCTCTTTCACAATAATTTACTACAGGCTTCCAAGAAATTACAAATGTGTGGAAAAAAGCAAATGTTTTTAAAAATGTAAAAAATGCAACACATTTAAAAGCTAATACTCTTCAAGCTTCCAAAAGAATTAATCTTCCACTTCCCACTACAGTTAGAAATGTGATCTCAAAAGGAAATACTTATGTTGGAACTATTAATGGCGTAGATATTAATGATTTCATAAAAAATGTTGTAAGGGTAGATGATACAATTTCTCTAAATAATATAACATTTAGTAAGTAAAAAATTAAATTAGTTAAAATATTTAAGAATATAATCCATTTTACGAGTTATATGATCATTTTGATAGGTAACAGATTTACATCCAACAATGTGCAGTTTTTATATGGACCACTTAATCTTACTTATACTGGAATATATTCAAATTTACATTCAAAGCATATCTTAGGAAAATTAAAAACAGAAAAACTGAATATATTGAAACCTATTATTCATAAGGTATATAATGCTTCAACAAATTACGTAATACAAGGTAAGTTGTATATTTGTTATATGTGATAATTGAAATGTATAAACTAATTCTATCAAAGTTCAATATTTTAGGCAATGTGACTTTTACATCTGAACCTGCTATAAGCAATGTTAATAGCTTTAATTTAAATCAATTATCTTTAGAAAGTTATACAATTGATGAAAATATAATTGTGTCTGGCAATAATTTTTCAATTAGAAACATGACAGTAATGAGAAATAATATTACAAAGGTACGTACTATGTTGTAAGGAAAATTTTTGATGTTATGATAGTTTCCATACATTTTCTTTTTTATCATTTCAGGCATCACTTAATATACCACACTATGGTACTTGGTCAAATATGTCACATAGTTTATTAAGTAAAACTAAACCTCAAGAGATAAGTGTTCCCTGTTGGTTTAATGACATAAAAGTTAGCAATATTAAAGGTTCTAAAAATTTGACTGTAAAGTCTTCCGTTCCATATATAAAGGATATAATTGAAATGTCCCTTAAAAAAAATGAGTCACAAGTGATTAGAGGCAAATGGCACTTTGAAGAATTAGTATTACCAGGTTAAATAATTACTGTTTTATAAATAATTTAAAAAATATCTGATTTATAAATATTATGTAATAAACAAGTCTAATTTAAAAAATTCAGGTTATGTAAATTTAAAGGGAAGAGTTAACAATATGGATTTAAGAACTGACGTTGTCAAACACAATACTAAGAAAAATATTATTACCGGAAAAAAGACAATTTTAGAATTGGCTACCAAAAATTTGTATGGTTTAAATTTCAGTGAATGGTCCCAAAATGCTGTTCTATTAAGTGAAAAAGAATTAATTGTAATCAAAGGTGAAAAAGTTTTTCATGATATCAATATTCAAGATTTAAGGTAATTACTTTTTAAAAGTAATATTTAAGTAACATTAATGCCTTTTTAATCATATATATTTGATATATTTAAAAATGTGTTGTTAACAGTTTGACTGGTACTATAATGGGGAAAAAAATAGAAAATGCACTTTTGAAGTCAAAGCCACAAATTATTACCGGTGCAAAAAATTTGAATGGTAGTATAAAAATGCCAAGTTTGTTACTTGATGGTTTAGTAAATGATGTTAATCTTATAAGTTTTACCAAGCATCTATTAAAGAGGAATAAGTCTGAACAAAGATTAATGACAAATATTACATTAGAAGATAATTTAGAAATATTAGGAAATATTTTCATTGAAGACCTTTATAATGGTATAAGAATAAATAATCTTAATAGAGAATATAAAAAAATGGAGTCTGTAGAAAAAGATTTGGACCAGGTTGCAAAAGTAGTAAAAGTAGCAGAAACTGCTTTAAATAGTAAGTATATATATATGTCCAGTTTAACAATGAAACTTGTATTGTTTGTTATTTGTATTCATTTAAATATTTTATATTATTACAGACCGAGCATTTTATGTGAATAAATTAAAAATTTATAAAAACATCACCTCAATGACAAGTAGCATAAATAAAAGTTATCCATCAAATTATATAAATCCTCAATGTGAATTGCAAAATGGGTCATTATTTTGTAATAACACTGAAATGAAGGGCTTCGGTCTTGGATCAAATATAAGAAATTATACAACAATTCAAGTTTTATCATTAAAGGAGAACATGTTTATCATACTGATTACAGCAGATTGTGTTTCAGTACATGCTGGCAATATCGCTAATGCGACAGTTTATCAAGCAAAAGGTTTGATTATTTATAGTAATTTTAAAGTAATTAATAATTGATTTAACTATATCTTGGATTTGTATAATGTTTATGATTGTTTCCAGCTTTTTGTGTACCAAATATTCTTCAGGCATCGGCAGAATTATCGGGAAATTCTATGTGGATTATTTTACAATTACCCTCGAAAATGTTAGCATTACATTACCTTCAGTGGGACAATATTAAACAGTACATTTTACCACCTTCAGATATACTTATCACTAGTACACCACCAGACAAAGAATTATTGATGTTCCGATCGGATGGAGTTTGGAGTCTCGGTGAACTTGGACGTCCACGTCATATAGTCAAAGAACCTTTAACAGGAAAAATCGAAATATTTTCGTACGGAACAGAATATTATATTAAGAATATAAAGAACAATGATACTATCTTCATGAGACCCTCATACGTGGGTAATTGAAATATTTCCAAAATGAATTAAATTATTATGTACATACTTATCTGTGATATTTATGAATATTGTTCTCTAAAAATGATGAAGTTTTGTTTATAAAGTACTTTGTTCATTAGATATAGAATATATTACCTTCGTGTACATTCGTAATGTACGTTATTACAATAAATTTTAACATGCCATTCTACCTGAGTCTACTTACGATATCGATTATACTTCGGATCTAAGATATTCAAAAAGCCCGCTTTATTACTTTGATCGATTAGTCAAATTTCTATCCGCATACATGTACATAATTTTGTACAATTATAAAAATGTTTGATTTATCGACTCTATGTAATTTAACTTTTATATTGATTCCATTGTTTATAACTTTATGTAAACGAATTTTGATTAACAATCAGCGCAGATCGTACAGTATATGTATAATATTATAAATGAAAATTATTCTTAACTCGTTCTTATCTCAGAATAGAGTTCTTTGGTTATATTAGGATAACTGTTTGTATATCAAAGTTTCCCTCGACTCAAGTATGTATTTAAGTATCAAAGTTTCTACTCACGGGTCGGAGTTCCGAACGAATTCCCTCCTTTGCCGCAAATGGTTCATTACAGGGGTCGTTTCGCAGGAAAGCAGCAATCAGAAGGTTGTGCAATGTCACGTGACGACGATAAACGAACGATACTATCGATCGTGACGTTCCCGGTTTTTTTCGAATTTATTTTCCGAAGCGTACTTAAACGCTTAACACGAACGTACATTTTTTTACGGGTAATCGTTAGTACATGTAATACGTATTCTTAAGTAACGCCCTCATGCATTATTTATACGTTAAGTACTTATGCTTAAATCTCGTACAAAGCGCTTACATCGTACCATAATAATTTTCTTTGGAACTTTTCCTAAGCTGCTGTTTCATTTTCTATTCGTAGACCAACAGAAGTTCAAAGCTTTTCTAGAAATAATATTTCGAGACTACTACTTTGGTAATACAATAAAATTACAAACTATCTCTGCTTTAAAAGAAATCTTTTTTTTCCCGAACTTCAGCCTCCCTTTCCCACGCGCTATCTCTCTTTCGCCGTTCTTAAAAGTAAAGGGACACGAAATCGATATAAAAAAAAGAAGTTAGTGAAAAAGAAGAGTCCCTACTGTTTTGCACACTAGCTATACGATATTTTTCTTCGTTTTATCGACGTTTCGCTCGAATTTGTCCTTTATCCACAGATGGGGTTGAATGGTTATCGGTCAACCCCTGGGAGCTCTGATTATAAAACCTCTTTCTCTATTTTCTCCTATCGAGCGGATTTCGAATCGCGCTGCGTTTTGGTCTTCTCTCGCGTTCATCCTTCGACGTAGCAATCGATTAAAAAATAGACAAAGGATTTTGCAACGGTTATTCGGCAAAAGGTCGAGAACAAAGGCACGGTGAACGAAATAAATCTAGAATGACGATTTATTTTCGATTCTATCGAGGTTTATTTGCCGATGGTATAGACACGCGCTATCGGGATTCTTCAAAGGAACACCTCGTCACTTAATCGAGTATGCATGATATACGTTTTTGCTTCAATTTTAATCATTTTTTTCTCTCTCCCTCCCATTTTCCTAAGAACGTTGCCATAGGATCGTATCTTCGGTGTCTCGAACGTCGAAACGTCCCGCGTTTCCCTCTAAGGCTGAGATTCGAGCGACATTAATTTCCGGATAACGTTACGATGTTACGAAGGCTCTCATTACGGAGGACGACTACGCGATGCCAAGTTAACATCCACCACCACCACTACCACCAGCTTCGCTAACGCTATGCTCCGTGTTACGATTTGCACGCTGCACGCTATACCATACAACTTCACCGAGAAACACCTTTTACCCTACACGAAAAGGCACTTCGTTTCACGAGAAGGTTCACGGGCAACGAAATAACGAACTTTGAAACAAAATGCAGGACTCGTGCGCGCGCGTGCCATAATTGCCTCTACATAACGTAAGCCGGGTCTCTCTATTCGCGTTAACGTCATTCCGCTGGATCTTACCAGCTGCGAGAACGAAGTAGAATTTATCGAGTTATCCTTTCGGATATCTCCAGAAGCAAAGTGAATTCTTTCGAATAAAGTCAGGTGCATGGGTCGTTCCGATCTCGTGCGAAAGATACGACATACAATTTGAAAGCGTTCGCGATAAAGTTAATTGTTTCCGATTAGTAAAGTTCCTTCCCACAATTTCACGCTGGATACGTAATACACGTTTCTCCGTTATTGTCCTTCTAATTTAATTGCTTGCTCAGTTTTCTGTCGTTTGGGACTAGCCTCGAGTAGCGGGTACTTCGAACGGCGTTATGCACGGAACGTGGCTTGCAATTAAATTGTATTATCGTTAAAACGCGTCGCTTACAAAAGGGAGAAACGGGGATACGGAGAGAGAGAGATGTTGTATTATACTCAGGAACACGTTACGATATGGCACGTACAATGATCGATCAAGTTTGGGCTTTCTTCAGGAGACCGGTAGGTAAGAGGGAGGAAGCTCTGGCCTTTAAACGGAAATGAGAAAAATTCGATTAGCGATTTACGAAGGTGTACACACAACGTTCGACCACGTATCGATACCTTCGTGGCACCCTTAAGAATTGTGACCTCTCCGTTAGTATCGCCGGCAGAATCTTCCTGCTTCTCGCTCTTCTTTTCCTTCTTCCCCGATTTCTGAACCGAAAGGAACGAAACGCGTTGATATGAAATAATAATAAAAAGCATTTTTCAGAAGCATACCTTCGAGAATTTCTCTTCGATCTTCTTCCGTTCCTCGATCGCGTTATTCAGAGCACCCTGTTCGGCCGGAGTCAGTATCAACAATCTTGGATCCATCGCGATCCAATCGCAATAGAGTATCTGGTCAACCTGCCAACGTTTCTTCACGTCCGGTTCTAAAAGATTCGTCACCGTCTTCTTCGCGCTCTCGCTGAGCGTCTCGTCGACTTTCCGCCGGAATTTCCATCTGCGACCGATCTGCTGCTCGTAGAGGATCTTTATGTTGGTCTCGTCGAAGGGCATGGCCTTGTTCAGGATGATGTAGAGTATAACACCCAGTGACCAAACGTCCGAGAACTTGGGATTGTACGGTGCGCCGCGAAGAACCTCCGGAGCTGCGTAGGACAAGGAGCCGCAGTACGTGTCGCTGAGCACGCGTTTCCCACGATTGTCGATCATGTAACGCGCGAATCCGAAATCAGCCAGTTTTACATTGTAATTCATCGTCAGGAGAACGTTCTCGCATTTCATATCGCGATGGGCGATCTCCATTTCTTGCAGATATTGAAGACCTGTGAAAAGGGAGAAAATCGATCGTTAGCGATGATCGTTGTTCTATATCATTGGAAATCATCGTGTAGCGTTCGTACGAAAGACTCCTGTGGGAAAAACAGAGAGGGAATATCGATTTGCTAAAAAGTATATAGAACGTGACGTAATCGCTCGTTAGTATTTCTCTATAATTGGAACGTCGAGTGTGTCGTTATTTGGGCGTCCAGTTTTGTACAGTAGATAGGTATTGATTATAGCGTGTATCCATGATTTTCATTTACCGATGAAAGACACTTGAGGAAAATCCGTTTTTTTTTTATTTTTTTGTTACTTCTCTCTCTCTGTTTTAGATTTAACTCGCGGCAGACGGTCTCCGTGATTTTGGCGAACAGTTCGTAGAGAATTTGTGGGTTATCGGTGGATTAAAAAGGTATAGAGAAGTAATAGCGTGTCTGCTCGTACCCAGGGCCAGTTGTCGAAGCCATATGCGAGCCTGACTCTCCGAGACCGCGCCGTTCTTCAGGATATGGTCGAGAAGGTCACCGTTCTCGGCGAAACGCATGAATATGAAATATTTCGTGCGCCTTTGGAAGATGCTGTGTATGTGCACCACATGTGGATGATTGAGTTTCACTAAAATGTCGAGCTCGCGAGGTAGAAATTTGCGAACAAAATCCTTTGGTGCTTTCGCGGTGTCGATGATCTTGCAGGCCAACGCGCAATCCTTCAACGTACGATATTGTGACTTGTAATCGGCGAGGTATACCTATAAATTTAGGGGAAATATAAAATACAGGAACACTGGTGTCTCGGTGTTGCTCATTTCACGTTTATGTCTCTAAAAACGAAAGTTTTGTTTTAAATCTGTTCGTTGCCTGTTAAAAAAGTGAGTAGCATGAAGTGTAACTTTTAACGGTAGACACGCTGCAGTTTGATTTTCTTTATAAAATAAATAAATATTACCTCGTCGTGCGACCGTAAAAAATTTGTCTATCGAAATGAAATTCGTTTAATCACCGTGCCGAAGCGATTGTCCAATTTATATCAAAACTAGACGGTATTATCAAACATATGGAAAATGAACCGGTCGCGAAGATGGTCCGATTTTTAATCAACTCGAAATAATTATTATTTATTGTAATTCTACTTCGCGACCTCGATCGATAAGAATGATTTTCTAAATCCAAATAGATGGCATGTAAAAATGATTTCTTTTCCTTAACAACAATTTGCGGATACGATTTTAAATATGACCTTAGCATAAGAACCTTCGCCGATCCTTTTCGTTAATTTATAGCCACGCTCTAATAAAACCTCTTCCTCCGACAATGACTGGTTCAGATCTGACATGAGACTTGACGGACGAGAGGCGGCATCGTACCTGCTCCGTTATCATAATTTACTAAAAAATGTCCTCGTTGCCGTTGTTACTTCCTACGAAATCGATCTTGCCACTACGGCAGACTTTCTCTTTTAAAAACACGCTAACTCGTCCGGGGTTGGTTATTCATAAAAGGTTATAAGTTAATCCATGAGAGATAATATCTCATGGCCGCCTGCGTTTCTACAAAAGGGAAATTCGATATCAAATTTTGTATTTGCGCTGTGTTGCTGAAACAAATATCGAATGTTGATTTTTCTCGTCCATCAGTTTTCGATCGAACGAATCAAGATGTAACGAACTGATACGATGTTCGATAACTGTCGTAATCCATCGGCGTAAAAATTGAATGGAGAGAGAAAAAGAGAGAGAGAGAGAGAGAATGAGAAAATTTCGTTGTAGTCGTAGCAGCGGTCAAATTTTTGTCGCTCCCGACTAACTTGGCCGTTTAATCGATCGATCGAAACAGACAGTGCCGAGCGATGATGCGACGAAGAGCACTTTCCAAAACGGGAAATTACGAAATTAATAACGTATGTGTCAATGCCAGGCACCCTCTCGGGGGACCAACTATAAAACGAACGTCCCATGATTCAGCGAATTGGTAAACTTTCAAGTAAATTTCAAAGCAAAATTTTAAAGGCCACTTCGGAAAGAAAGTCGCCGCGCCGTGGAAACTTATTAATTACCGCAAAAGAATCTTTTGACGAGAGCGTACCTCGGAGTCTTTGCAAAGATCTCGTATACTCTTTCTCTCTCTCTCTCTCTCTCTCTCTCTCTTTCTTTCTTTCGCTCGTACAGAGGCACTGCTTAACGTCGAGATACGGGATTGACAATGAACGTGGAAACAGCTTAGGAGAGCTCTTACACGGCTTTTCGTTTATCGTCTTCCCATTGTCTTGATATTAATAACCAGACTGCGACTGCTACATTAATGACTACCGTGCTTTCATTTTACTTCCTGCTCTATGGACTTGAAATATTTCGCGTTCAATCGTAATTTCGTATCGTATATCGCGGTATCTGCCAAATATTCTGTAATTCCAAATGCACCATCGCAATCTAACGGATGTAGATAAAAATCAGGCTATGTTATAACAATCGTGATGTTAACAAAAATTGTATAATAAATAATCGGACGTAAAAAGTCGGTTGCGTTATGATAATCATGAGAATCGACGTCATTCTCGTTCGAATCGATGACGAGAAAACTACTTACAAAAAAATTGTGAAAATTGCGATTCGAAAATAAAAAAAAAGAGTAAAAGCGGAAAAGTAGACCGCTTGAAAAATAATTTTCTGATCCACTCCACATATATCCCCATTGAAGGTGTCACGTAAGGCTAACGAGTAAACGGAAGGCGCAAAGTTTACCGAAGTAAGCGTGTAATTTCGGATTACAACGACTGTGTGTTAAAATCTGGGTCTTAACCGCGGTCGAATACGCGTTGCCATGCGACGAAACTACGGTGAAGGCACTCAAAGGTAATCGTGTACACCCTGAGCCGAGTGCGAGCATAATCCTCATCTCATCCCATGCGGGTTTGACAACGAGAAGGGCTCTGTCACCTCGAGCACGATTCATGAAGGGCCGCTGGACTCAAAGCATCCGCGTTCCGCACTTTTATAGACGGTGCTCTGTTATATCTTCCTTCCTGCTTCCCTCTCTCTCTCTCTCTCTCTCTCTCTTTTTCTCTTCATATTCGCCTATATACGAGTCTTCATCAATTTCACCTTCTCTTCCTCCTCTCTCTTTACGATTTAGCTCTTCTTATGTTGCGAATATACCGTGTAAGAAGACCTATTTATCTTGTCATTAAAAAGTGAGTTTCATCGCTGCTTCCGATAACGAGCAAGTCGATAAATTTGAGCCGACCCTTTTTGTCATACCATCGATCCCTTTCGATCGTTCTTTCGGCATCCTCTTCGGTCTCCTCGGATCTCGGATTACACCGTTACCGGAACTTTTTACGACGAGAATGATACTTCGCCGTAACGTCTTTTCCAACGATCTCCAAGAGTTATCCGCAAACTACGTATCTCCCTCCCTCAAACTTCCCATATACCTACACTGTACCTAATCCAACTTTCAGCGATCGCTCGACTCGTACGCCCGATCGATCTCATGGAACGCATGGAATTTCCGAAGATCGAGTTGAACTCGTGGACGGCGAAACGCGATTCATTAACGCCGATGGTTTAACTCATTAGGCAAATTAATTATCGAGTCTAAACGAGCGTGTATACGCGTCAAAGGACACCGACGATGATATCATGCTCCGTCGAATTTCACTCTTCCCGTATGACCGACGCACGCGTTATGTATACATATACAGGTATGTGATTTTCGATTCCTGACGTTGGAATTATTGTTACGCTTCACGTTAACTTCGTACCTTCGAGTAGAAAGGTCAGATATCTACTTCGTTGGATTTGGTACGTTGCTGCCTGCGTACGGTAAATTGAGGAAAAGTTAAATCGTATCTACCGACGTCTCTCTTCTTTGGTGTTCTCGCAAAATCCTGTTAATTATGTGAACGTTAGAGAAAAAATAGAGAGAAAGAAGAAAGGAAGGGGAGGGAGGATGGAAAGGGAAGGAGGATAGAAAGGGAAAAAGATAAAGAGAAAATGGAGAGAGAGAGAGAGAAAAGGACGAGATACCCTCCCTGACGTCTGACGGAGAAATGAACTCGAGCCGTCGGCGCTTCTCCCTTTTATGGATCACCTGGGCTCCCCCCTCCCTTCTTCCCGCACTGCTCCCGGAACACCGGCACTCCGCTATCACTGCAGCTTTTTTGTATAACCCAAATGCGGCATTCCACCGCCATAGGTTTTTCACTTAAAGTCATACGCCAACGTACCCCTCTTTTTTCACTCTCTTTCTCCCCTTTTTACACTTTTTCTCCCCCTTTCTCTTCCGGCTCTCTCTTTGACGTCTCCAATAGGTTTTTAACAAACTGGTTACGGTATGTTAATAGCTTTTCTTTTAATTGAAGGATCGCCGTCGCGACAACGACATATTGTATATAATACATCGTCGTTGTTTAGAGAGGACTTTTTTCGTTAAATTTTATACAACAACCTTATCGCATATTTCTCGCGACTATACCTAACGATGAAAATTTTCTTTGGCGTCACAGTCTAGTCGACGCGTTTAACGAACTTTCCGATATCGTCGGCCGACGTCCGTCGTGTGCGTCGCGTCGGCACCGTGAAAACAAATTCATAAGTATAATCCATCATCGCGTCGAGTAGTAGGTTGTATATCGCGGTTTAAATGCGACGCGTACACGTTGGACATCGTCGCTTGACAATCCTTCTTTTTTATTTCTTCCTTTATTTATTTATTTATTCGTATCGGAAGTCGTTTGCTCTCGAATACGAAATATCGTTTACTCTCGAATACGAAATATCCTGAACGTGTTTGCCGGTATACGGGTGTTGCACACCGATACGGCATTGTCATTAACACGCCATATTAAGGTTAATTTAGGGAAAACAGACGAACCTGATTAAAACACGTTGTTACATAGAAACTGGCGGATTCGTCTGGCCGGACGAGCCATACAGAGTTAACATTGTAGAAACGAGTTTACCCGCGTTATCTCGACCACAGCTCACAGAGCAATAAACCAAACGCATTAACGCTCCCGATTTAATCCGAACGGATGGGACGGACGTCGTTTTGCTTTCGCTAAAATTTGTGAATTGAAAAGAGAGCGAGAGCGAGAGATAGACAGAGAGTAGTTCGAATAGTTTCCCGATGTGGTTAACGAAGATAGTCCGACGTAAAAATGTCTTCTATGCGGAATGCTGAATGGCGGGCGCTTTATCGATCTACCTGCCATTTACCTTGGAATTTTTATTAAAGCAAGACGCTCATGCCGAAACGAAAAGAGAAATCGGTTCTACGGGTCGCGTGAAGATGCGAGGGACAAAATGCATCGACGTCGATACGTACGTACTACGTATGTACATACATACACATATTCATATACATATGTATTACATACATAGTACTTACGCATATGAAGAGCAAAAACGGTAAAGTTTGGCATCCAGCTAAAGATGCACTTCGGCGACGCCGCATAATTCGCGGGGAAAAGTTAAAAAAATGTGAAAACACGAGAGAAGAGAGAAAAGAGAGATAGAGAAATTGTAAAGCCTTCGATATACGATGTAAATACGTGAACGCGTGTATTGTATGTAAACTCGTACACAAATACATACGTACATATATTTATATATAGTATATATATTCTACATTTCTAATGTTTCTAAGCGCTTTCTGTATGCCTCCAGCAGACCGCAAGCGGCCTGAATTCTCATCTCCGTTTCTCTGTTCGCAGTTTCTCGATGACAATGCTCTCGACGTTGCGTCCATTCATCGAAGCTCCGCTTCGCTTAAGGGGTAGGGGGATGGTAGCGTATTCGTTGTGATTTATCTTAAAGGCGATCGTCGCTGGCACAAATAAACTCTTTCATCCTTCTCGAAAGGTAAAATGAATTCTTCTTTCCCGGCGTACGAACCACTTCTCTCCGGAGTAACCGCCGGGCGGCTCTTTGAGAGTCTCGTCCTTATAACGGATTTATTCATCGAAAATTAACGACCTCCTTCGGCCGCGCCATTCATCTCGAACTCACCTCGACTCCAGGCGAAAATTGTTTTCGCCCGATTGTTTCCCGTTGAAGCGAGGGAGAAGAAGAAATTCAAGAAGGAGGAGGAGTAGCGAGCGATAACGACGATGGATCGACGTCGCGACTTTATCGCGCGTTTCGCAAGAAGCCGCCGACGGTTCTCGCGTTTCGAGAAATATTCGATAAGCTTCAAAGGATCCGTTAAAAGGATTACCGGCCGTGACGGAGCTCTTTCGGAGTATATACACCAAATTTACGATATTAAAACCGTTCTCGGCGGTAAGCAAGAGTACGATGTAAGATAGTCGCATTTTTAAATTACAGCTTCGTTTCTTTCTTCCTTTCTTTTTCTTTTCCTCCGAGGAGTCTACAAAAGCGAGAAAAATCTTCTCCGAAGATCACGAACGTTCCGAGGACGAAGCATGATCAAAATCCGAGACCGTCGAACGTCCTACGTGATACATCGCGTTTTACATCGCGGAACGAACGCGAAAGAATCATTACGCGCTGGGCTTTATGTACGTGCAACACGCATACTCACGCACACGAGTATACTGCACACTGGTCCGAGAAGTGTGTCACAGAGGCGAGCGAGTTTTATGACAGACTCCTGTAGGGAGAGATAGAAAGAAAGAGGGGAAAACAACGAGACGAGCGGTCGAAGGATTCATTCTGATTTGTAGCCTGGAAAATGTTGAAGATACAAAGATGCGAGAGCGACAGAGAGAGAGAGTGGAGGGGGGAAAGAAGAAGATAGGTGTATAACGAGAGGCGCTCTAGCGAACGAAATGGTCGTTCCTCCAAGTACGTAGGGGGCGATTTAAGAGAACGGTTTATCTCAGCGATAGGGATACGCACTTAACGCGCGCTGCACCCGCGTCGCTGTCATAAAATCCTCCCCCGAAGTGCACTTTAAAGCTCCTCCGAAACAAGGCGCGCGGTCCGCCCACACACGAGGAAAGAAAGTTACCCACTCTCTCGCCTATTCCGAGCCGTGCATGCACGCCCGTGTAAACGGATGTATACAATGCAAGAATAGCGACGCGCCTGCGCCGTCGTCAATGAAGGCACCGCCGGACGTCAGTTTACGTTAGAACGATTATCTTGGACAGTCGCGTTGCTCGTGCGTGCTCCGTCGCGGGTAAATCTCGCGCGCGAAAAAAAAGAGAGGATTTAACAGGACAATTTTTACCGGTCGCTTTCGCATCGATTTCGAAATTCCTCTCGGGGAGTCGGTCTCGCGTGTGCGCGCTGTCATTCAAGATCGCGAGTCGCGTGTGAAACGATCGAGAGGATCGAGAGAGGAAGAAACGTGTGCCGGTTCCAAAGACTCGTGGATCGAGGATCGAGGAGGATCGAGAAGGATCGACGATCGAGAACGATCGTGTGTCGGTTATTGAATCGTTCTCTTTCCTACTGTTTTGCTTTTTTGGGGGACACTTCACTTTACCGTTTTTCCCGCGCGTGCTCTCGAAGGTAACGTTTGAATTCGAATCATCGAGTGTGCCGGAGAAACGGAAACGTTTAAACGTGGATCCGCAAAGTGATCTTTTTTCTTCTTTCTTTCTTTCTTTCTTTCCTCTTCGTCTTCTTCTGCTTCTTCTACCTCGAGCACTTCGTCTTTTCTGACACCGTGCGATTTCTCTATCGAGTTCTATCGAGTTTGTCGCTCAAAGAGACGCTCGTCCTCGTAAGAAGAAGAAAGAGGAGGTATAAAGAGAGAAGAGGGGAAAAAGCAACGAGAAGGAACGTACGGAGCCCGACGGAAGAGTATAAATGGCAGTCGGGAGTCGTCCAATTCCGAGTCGTCGTGACGATCAATCAATCGACCCAGATCCACGAAGCTGCTCCCCTCTTGTATATATCGCAAAGCACGCGGAGTCGTCGTCAGCGTCGTCGTCGTCGTCGTCAACTTCTACTAATCCACCACCGGCTTCGACCGAATCGTAGGAATATATCTTTAACGCGATCGCCGGAGAGCCAAGCGCGAGGCGAGCGTAAGCACGAAGATCAGTATGCAAATTCGCAGCTCGGGCTAATTTACATATTTACGATTAAAACGCGAGATTTATCGCGTTATAAAAATCATACGGGTGTGGGAGGGGGTCTGAGGTTAATCCTGTGGAAAGAAAACCACAGAGAGAGAGAGA
>JAIFRP010000031.1:3153578-3191838 GCA_032403825.1 Odynerus spinipes
AAAAAAAAAAGATAAATTCTAGCTCGAAAAATTCGACTCCTCGAGCAAGACGAGTCTTTTCAGCAGCCGCTTTACGGAATTAAGAAATACGTATTTACGTATATATATAAAAGCATAGACTCGTCATGCCCGAACGACGTTTGAACTTTCGAAAAGTTGTTTCATAAAAGGCTTTGCTTTTGCACGAGGCACGAATTGAAATCATGTAGACGTTCGCTTCGATTCGAGGCAAGCTGTCACCGACAGGCATTCATTATTTGTACACAACTCTATTGGAGAATTTAGTAGTAGCAAATTAATATTTACTCGGCGTAATATGATTTAAAAATTTAATTTAAATCAGCGTGCGAGCATCCGTATATAGCCTCACGGCCTATGCCTACCGTCCGCGTATCGTTAGTTCCGGAAATATAAAGGATTCATCGATAACGCTCTCGTATTGTCGCGAGCGAGGTAAAAGTTCCTATTTTCGTGTGAAATTTTCTAAATCTCCCTGCGTTCCTTCGGTAGGTGGTCGGAAAGACGTATGGGATGCTTATTTACTGCAAACTAGGTTTTCCAATAGGGTGACATTCATCTAAAGATTTTCTGTCGAAGCCACGCTACACACACGTCCATTATACGTACGTACGCACGTACATTATTTTAGCCGTTGTTCGACAAGCAACTTTGCTCCGTGACGGCTCGTTCGACGAAGGATCGCGCATACACGAGGATTTAATCCGATAAAACCGGCGGTGTAATCGCAATTCTACTCCTTGTATCAGATTCGAGAGGATAAAGAGCTCGCGAAGGAATCGAAAAAGGTAACCGCGCCCCCGATTGCATTATCAGGCTCTTCATCTTCCTCGACTGCTCCTGGCGGCCAAGATTGGGTTTGGTTGAATGCCGACACTCGTATACAGGTCAGTTAAGCCTGCGACAAGAGCATGCGAACGGAAACTCGGTATCGGCATTTTGAAACGTATTTATACGAGATATACGTATGTCCCGCGATCGAAATTCATCTGATCGCACGAGGAACCCGTAACGAACGTGTTTCAGTTTGACGCGATAGAAACTTTTTGTCGTTCCTCGACGAAATACTGCCCGCCTGGTCTTCCTGGCTCGCAGGGAAATCCTGGTCCACCTGGCCTACCAGGGCTACCCGGTGTACCGGGTACTCCTGGACCGGAAGGACCTCCAGGGTTAGCGGGATTTCCTGGTATCAGAGGACCGAAGGGCGAGATAGGACCACCAGGTATCGACGGGAGAGACGGTATTCCCGGTGAACCTGGCTTGGATGGTATTCCAGGACGCAGTGGTCTCGATGGACTTCCCGGATTGAATGGTAAACCAGGAGAAGATGGTATACCTGGATTTCCTGGAAGAAACGGAACGGACGGTACGACTGTCTTTGAACTTGCACGCTCGAAACGATATTTTGGATCTCGTCGCTCGAAAATATACCTTTTACCATTGTTACTACCATCGCGGCTTCATTCTCTGAATCTTTTTAGGGAGACCAGGTCAACCAGGTCCTCAAGGGCCACCGGGACCGCGCGGTAAGTTACGCTGAATAGGTCTTTGTGCAAGAGTATCTTAAAAATTCGTTTAAGTGTACGCCCTCCGGTATCGCGTTTGATATCGCTGTAATATCTTTCGAGTGCCCATTTTTACGAATGCCAAAATGACTATTTAATCTTGTCGACTTTTTAATTCTTCAAACACCCTCCGATCGATTTAAAACCCATTCGGTGAAACGTGCGTCACGCGTCCTTTTTTCCACATTTTAGGAGACATCGGTCCTCCCGGTCGACCAGGGATACCTGGCCAAGATGGGAAGCCGGGAATATCTGCTTGGAAAGTCCATATGAATGATTATAACGTTAACGACTTATTAATTCCACCGTCTATTCTAGGTAACTACCAACTCGCTTTTAATTCCAAATGAAGACTTTGAATAACAAATTTGATATTATTTACATGTTACTTTATAAGAGGAAAATTCCGCGCCACGAAATGGAACCGAATTGATTACCGTCAGAGAAGGTAGTAACGTACGATTAAGATGTGCAACGAGTGGAAGACCACCACCTGTTGTTCAATGGTCTAAGACAGATGGTACCGTTATACCTATAGGATCCTGGCATGGTAAGGCTAACGAGCAGCGTGCACCCCTTGCTTGTTTAAGCAAAATATCTTACTCGTAGCAATGAAGTAATGACGTACCTTATTATACAGTGACTTCCGTAATTGGCAACACGTTTAACATCAGCGTAGTAAACAGGGAACACATGGGGGAGTATACGTGCATCGCGGACAACGGCATATCGCCTCGAGCATCTAAGAAATTTAAACTTCAAGTTAGATGTAAGTATAGTCATCAAGATTTCATTTAGATTTATATTGGAATAATTTATACAAATTGCTTCGATTTATTTGAACAAATCGATTCGTCGGTTTAATGATACCAATAGGATTAATATAAAATGATTTATATTTATGATTTCAATGAATCCCGTCGACGACTAAATTTATGTATGTAATACTCTTATCCATCGTGTACTTATATACATATGTATATATGCAATCGATCGCGATGCATATGTATACACTGCTTGTATATCCAGCACGGTGAACATACTTGCCGTAAACGTGCACGTGTTCTGAATTCAAATACAGTGATCTGTAGACCGCTCTATCGATTCCATTTGTCTCCACTTTCGTCTCGGAATATGTAACAAGATCGTTCGCCCAACACGTCTACGTAGTTCACAGAGAGGAGACCTTATCTTTCGTTTTTGCGATCGATGACATTAGCATTGATAAACCACGGCTTTTATCGAGGAACGGTGTTTGATATTTTTTAAGTAGCACCTAGCATGACAGGGGAATAAGGTCGGCTAGAGGCAGACAAGCTAGAGACAGAGAAACAAATGTTACAAAGAATGGAATTTATTTACAGTTCCTCCGTTCATTCGCATACGGAATCAAATGGTCCTCGTACGAAGTCAGAGTACTGCTCTGTTAGAATGCGAAGTCGAGGCATTTCCAGAACCGACTGTTCATTGGGAACGCGTTGACGGTCGGCGTCTTAAAATGTCGGATAAATATCGTATGGAGATATACGACAGAAGGGATTACAAGGTAAATTCGAATAAAAACCTCGTCGTGTTCAAACGCGAACGTAGACACGAAGAAATGATTTTTATTTCAGTTCAAAATGCGTCTGAAGATTCTACGAGTTTTGCAAAACGATCATGGCACTTATCATTGCGTCGTGAAAAATGAAATCGACACTACGAAAGGTTCCCTCATAGTCGACGGTTAGTTTTCTTCGATACGATTAATAATATTAGATGATCCCAACAATTCTTTGTCCGAGGATAACAAATGAGAACTTTTGAGGCAATTTAAAACACGTTCGTTATTTATAATACTAATTACTTTTCTTTGATGATCGTTAGACGATATGAAAAACATGGATAGATTCAGATTCAGTAAACAACAGCACGTGGTTTATGGAGAACCGATGCCGCAGAATATCGACTTGGAAGAATTATGTCCCCCGCAAGAAACTTGCCCGAGCTGCCCTGCCGTGAAATGTCTATATACGGATATCGATGGCTATGTAAATGTCCAGCCCCTGCGTAACGTCAATTTCACGGGATTGCCGTCGAGATTAGTAGGTAAGTATTTTACCATGCTGTTGCCTGATCCAATATTCTAGCCATAACTTTCTCTGCAAATAGATGGTGTAATAGAAGCTGTAGGGAAGCCAGTTTTGAAGGGAACTATGGAAGATCACTATGGAAGCTGGATGCACGATGCTTCTCCGAGATCCGATGGGGTTTCGGATAAGCATTGGGTTACACGGAAGAACGAAACGTCCTATATACTTGAATACAAATCGAAAGAACACTTTAAAAACAAGACCCCTCAAAAAATCGAGCTGCCACACCCGTTTCAGGTTGGTGATCGATAATAATTAACTTTTTTAATTAAATTATCCTACATGTATGTGTGTGTTACAGGGGAACGGACACATAGTTTACAACGGATCATTTTTCTACAATCCGAAAAACCGATCGTCGATATTCCGATTCGATCTTTACCACGGTCAAGGATGCGATATCTTTTTCTCGAGATGCGAGCTACAACTACCTGGCTTATACGTGAACACTAACAATTATCTTTACACGCCTAATCATAACTTTAATTACGTGGACTTCAACGTCGATGAAAACGGTACGCTGATTTAAATGGTTGTCGAGTAAATGTGTCTCGGGTTCGTGAGGATTTTTATGACTTTTCAAAAGGAACACATGCAGTTGCTAAAAGCCGTCTGGTAGCCCGCGGATCGCTTTGCCTCGAAGCTGGTATGCATTGCATGCGCTTGCGGTCCACGCGTTCATAAAGGACGGGACTGTGGTCAACGGTACATACTCTAAAGCCGATAGAGATCAGCTAATAACGTGTTATGAAAAACGCGTATGAAAGTGTAATACGCGTGCCTCGTACCTATCTACGCGTCTTCCGTTACATTTCGTTCGCGTCCTTCGATCTTTATCGATATTTAATAATGTATACTCTACATTTTATGAAACTCCTATTCGCGGCCATAATGTCTTGGTATTTTTCGCAAATTTTCGAATTATGTGATCTAGATCATTTCCCTATATCGTAGGTCTATGGGTAATTTATGGACTACCGTCGAATAATACGGTGGTGATGAAAGTGGGCGCTACTGATCTCAGTCTTCAATATGCATGGAACATCAGCATCGATCACCATAAATTCGGAGAGATGTTCATTGCCGGTGGCGTTTTATATGCTGTCCATAGCGTAACGGATGAAACCATGAAAATTCGGTAAGTAGTTTGAACGCGTAGGTATAATATATAAAACAGAAAGAATACAGATGTTTTAAAGATCAATTTTCGTTTTTAGATTAGCGTTAGATTTATATAAAAATTCAACGGTGGACGTACATTTATCGTTCTCCAATCCGTATCATAAAACCACAGCTGTCAGTTATAATCACAAAACGAAGGTTCGTAATATTTTCATATAATAAACGATACGGTATCGTATATTTTGATTTGGCAGCTGTTTTTTTTAAAGTAAATAAATTGTTTCAGGAACTGTATACGTGGAACAAAGGAAATCTTTTGGCTTATCCTGTAAAGTATCAAGGTCTTACTAATGTTACAGTAAAAGAGGAGCTCAGAGATATGGATAATGTCTAATAAACTCGTTTACAATGCCAACTGTGATAGTCCTCCTTCGATCGATATCGGCTTGCTAATTTTATAGGATAACGAACTAATGAAAAAAAAATATCTAATTAGGAACATACAAATCATCTTAAATATCTCTAATATTCCTATTTAACATTACCTTCTCATGATCTCCGAATGTATAAAAGATCCTGGAAACATATAGGAGCTAAAACGAGCAACTACTCTAAACGTTTTTATATTATTTGTGTATTACTTTTATCGTGTATATGTAAAGTAAAAAATAAATATGCCATTTTAAAGATTACAGGTGTCAATGTGTATTTTAACGATCTCTTTTATTCAATTATTCCTTCTTCAAGTTTTCAAGAGTCAAAAGACTTCAAAAATTTTTATACATTTCAGATAGCATTAAATTACCTGTTACATCTTTGTCTTCATCTTTAATAATATATAATAGTCAAACTACATACAATATACACGGATAATTTGAAATATGAAAATATAAATTTTGCAACATTACTCACGTAGCATTGAATAATTACGCTTACTTTCAAAAGTCATTACAAATCCGTTTGAAAATGTATAATATAATAAAAACATGTAACATATAGCAAGGCACCTATACTGTCTTGTCAATATTTTGATTATACAAATTGTTAATATATTTTCATAGTAGAAAAATGGTCCCTGTTATCTGTGATCTGCAATTTTTGCATCTCCACTTTCGTTGCTAATGAACTAGTTGCCTGTTAGTCAAATTTTATAAAAGCAAGTATTTTTTGGTATAGACTGAACCGTCCCATACACTTATTTTCCAAAATAAGCCTTATACATGTTCCTCATATACAACCAATTACTTTTTTTTGTCCAGTGTCTTCTAGGTCTGAAAACAATTTGTGGCAATGAAGAAATCTTTGTTAAGCAGTAATATGAAAGTTGCATACGATGAGATGAATTATATGCAGAGAAGAAGATTGCATAAAAAGAAAGACAAAAGATATAACACAGAAAATAATAAGCAAAGAGAAAGAAGATACAAGCAGAATATAAAATATTTGTAAAACAGTAAAATAGAGCAATAAAGTATTACATTATTTTGCTGTTTGCATAATTGTTTATGTAGCTTTTTCATTCTTTAAAAAGGAAATTAAAAATGAAAAGCCTACACCTTCATAAATTTCATCATTATAAGCAATGTGATATTGAAATATTAGTAGAGTTAGACTTACGAGTTAGTTAAGATGACTGCTTGAATGAATCTGTGATTATGGTTAGAGTGTGGGTGAGTTCAAATTAGGACTGCCTGGTGTTGACGAAGATGTTGATGGAGTACCTGGTGGTGATGCTTCCAAAGGACAGACGAGATTTCCATAATCTACTTCATTTTTACTCTTTTTACGTTTCAATGTGAACTGAGATTTCTTTGGTGCCTTTGCACAAAAATAAATATAATATTATTATTATGTAAAATACATATAATTTTACTCTATTTATTAATATATCTACCTTCAATCTAGCCGTAAGAGTTAAAGGTACAAATCCAAGTGTGCTTTCCATCTCCCTTTTATGTTGTACAACTTCTCTACCAAGAATTTGATTAAAGTGGGTTGTCAAATGCCTTCTAAGTAGAGTTTTTGAAGGTGGAATGCTTAATATGGTAGCTAACAACTCCGAAGTGAAGCGACCTTCGTGGATCATTAATCCACCATGTACTCCTGAGCCTCTCATATTGGGTGCATATTCTGCAAGATCGACCACTCGCAACCACTCCATTACCCTATGATTAGTCCATAACGTGACATTACTTCCATCTGCACCATTTCCACTTACAGATCTTCTTTCCAAATTATCAAATTCAAAATTTAATTCCCTCAAAATCTATAACAAATAAATGATATCAATCAGATTTGTAAAATATAAAAAAACATTGATAATTTATATCTTTTATTAAGTGTTTTATCAATTTACCTGAATTCCACGTCGTAAACTAGCTGCATGTAACTGAGCTGTTACACCAAGATTCAGTAAGTCTTCTGTTGTTAATCTATGTAACACCCTACCATCAACTTTGGCATTATGAAAAGCTTCTTTATGTTGGGGAAGCCCAATGTCATCTAGCCATCTTAGCACTGCAGCACTGTCCATCTATAACAGAATGTTATATGTTACAATCAAAAATATACAAAAAAGATTGAAATGTTATGTATATTGATGAAAGCATTATTTACACAACCTTCTCTGAACCAAGAAAGCCCTCTGCATTACATTTCTCTGATTCAATTGCATACAGTAATTTCTTTCTATGCAATACATTTTTTATATCAAGTTCTTTTTCAATTTGATTTGGCGTTGTCTCAAGTAATTTTGCACCAGTGGCTCCCCATCGTCTTAATTCTGCAGCATAACATTCCAGACCAATACGGGATAGCCAGTCACTGACTTCTTCTATAGACAATTCTGCAAGGGGCTTTGGTGGTGCTGATTCTGGTTGCAAACTTGCTTCTCCAATCACTGTCTTCTCTTCTTCCGCTGAAGAAAAATTAATAAAGAAAATAGTTGGTTTGTTTCTAATTTTATATTTTAAAATAACACCCTGGTTAAGGTGCCATTATTTATATTCTAACATACTGGTGATCAGTATTGCAAAATTGCTTCTTCATTTATTGACACATGGTTATTTAAAGGGCTGTTATTAGAAACAAGCAAACATGGCACAAGCATGCTTAAATAAAGATTCATTTAGGAACCTAGAATAGGAGCTGATAGACATCTCGCGGAGACTCCTCTAACAGCCAACGGTACTATCGCAGGCTCTCCAGAGACTAAATTCGAAACCTTACCGAAGGCGACTCCTTTTTTTGCAGACGTTGGTGGCCTTGGAAGACTGCTATACTGACCGGCATGTCTACTGAATCTCTCCCCCTGTATAAATAATGGTTATATATTTATATTTGAACAACACATATGAATAATGTTAATTACTTACATTGGATAACGAACTTGTGTTCCTTAAAGCTAAATTTTCATGTTCTAAGCTAGCCTGTCTAAGTTTTAGTTCGGAAAGAGAACTAAGAAGTTCTAGCTTTTGTGTCTCCAATGCACTCCTCGATAAAACTTCCTGTAGAATAATAAAAAAATTAAAGTTGCATTTAAAACACATATACTTTGATATTTAATAAGATACCAATATATTTTACCTTTTGCAAAGCTTCTTCCATTTGCCTGAGGGTATGTTTTTTCTCTTGAAGCATATTTTCCAATTCTTGAATTTTGCTAGACTGTGCATCAACTTGTTCCGACAGAACCGATACCTCCATGTGAAGTGCACCTCGTTCGCTTTCTAATTTTCTGAGCCGCTCCTATAAAGCAGAGCAAACATATACTTTAATGTTATGAACATTATTCTCTAATCCTAATATCCACATAGAAAGCATACACATTGAATACATTAATACAAAACTAATTAGTCAAAATTTATTATTGATTCCTTTACATGTATCATGTACCTCAGTTTTATTATAGTAGCTATACATGTGTGAATTAGTGCCACATTGAAATTGCTGCAAGGAACAATAGTGTGGTCTATCCTTAGCACAGCACATTAAGTCACTATGTGACTTAGTCCTCTGATTGTGATCAGCTTTACTTTTAAATCTTCTTCTTCTTCTATCCAATGAACCAACACAACGACCTACTGAATTTCCAGAAAGAGAAGTAGTACTATTCGTCTTATCGCTTGAATGTAAAGTACATTCCTTCGGATGTGATGAAATTTGTTGTGTATGGCAAGGGTACATTGTATGGCAATTGCAACTCATAGGAAGATGATCCTTACTACAATGATGTGGCAGCTCATTCTGAATACTAATAATTTACAAAAATAGATCATTTGGAACTTGCACATCTCATTCTATATGTTTCAAGAAAACAAAAAATTGGGGGAACCTTGAGCATGGTGTACTATACAAAGGTGGAAGAGACGACAAATGAGTTGGATTAGTCGTCGCTGTTGATTTTCCACAAATATTGGACATACTGCCTTGAAGAGATATCATCCTGTTGTATTCGAACAGACAACCCTGCGGTATGATATTACAAATGTGTGTTAACACAAAAATTAAATATTTCTAGTACCTGATATGAACAAAAATTTTATAGAATATATTCTTCTAAGTACCTGACAAAGACAAGTTTGAGACCTACAAGCACTGTGACAATCTCCAAACCTAGGTAGATCGATCGTTATTCTTTGTGGATAATCTTCTGTATAATCCTCACCACCACCTGAATTAGACGTTCCCGAAGAATCATATCCTTCCGAAGGTGTCCACTGACTATCCCAGTGTTTTATAGTGGAAGCTGCATCCGACGAATCCGACTGTGACTCTGGATTAGATTCGAACGGCTGCCTTACCACGTCTGAGAGAGATGAGACTGAATGAATTTCTATTTGAGTCCCTCTTATAAAATCAGCAACCCCACATTCAGTGCCAAGTACTTCTACTTTACAGATAAGGACTCTACTTTTATATTCTCCCAGAAGAAGAAACAAAAATATTTTATTGTTAAAAGAATTAATATAAAAGAACTGGTTAGATAAAAATCCCTGCCATTATTTAGCCCAGAATTATCAAACAAGAACAAAAAGGTGACACAGAAAAGATTATATATCAATTAAGGACCTTTTCTATGTAATTTACTATCCTCTTCCATGATGGTAATCAAATCCTGATTCTCTTTTGAATAATTGCTCCACGTATTATTCATTCTTTATAGGAAGACACCTTTATCCAATATATATATATATACATTTATTACACCACATTATTCAAGTAGATAGTATCAACTTTAAAATTCAGTAATGTAAAGATTTATGCGACGTATATTACCGGAAGCCGACGTATTAGAAGCGTTTAAAAACTCCTTATCGTGACAGAGAAGACCAAAGACGACTAATATACCTTCTTCTAAAATTTATGCGGAAATATCGTTAATCACCGTGAAAATTCCAAATTGATCGGTACGTTAGACATAGACGAAACGCTGCTTCGTACGCTAGGCGCGGCTTCGTCTCCATCGAAACTAAATTTAACATCACGAAATTCATCGTGAAGAAGAAGACGAAGAAGAAGAGAGAGTGAGAGAGATTGCAACTTATAAATAGAGTGAGTGTTCTCCCTCTTTATTGCTCGAGATCGCTGCCCCTTCCTCGCAATGATGATGAGAGATCAAGGATGAAGATACGTAAGTGGTGAACACCGGGGGATATAACACGTGTACATTATCAATCAACGATCCGTGTGAACGTTCGATTAAGAGCTACTTCGAGAAATAAATTACAATGTTTTTGGAGCACGTTATAGGTGCGTGTTCCTCATGGTAGAACGTAATTTGCGAGGGGTTGATTCTAAAAGCATAAATCGCAATATAAAGAGAAGCAACGAGACCCCCGTAATTTACGTTCTTGTTTACGACAAAATAAGGCACGTTCGAGTATAGATTGCCGGTAGTAGTATGTCCTGTCTACATAAACCTCAAGAACATCCGGATGTACACGGACATACGTGAGAAGCATTTGACGCGGTGAGCGCGTGGACACGTGCGTGGAAACGCGTGCGCGTACCGGAAATCAGTCCGGATATGCGACCCACGTGTTCATTGACATCTGCGCTGATTGCGAAAGATAAGTATATCCGGAAATGGGCCATCAATAATAACGATAACAAAAAAAAGGAAACGTCTTGCCATACACGAGTACTTTTTCTCTTTTGGATTTGCATTCACCTCAGTGAGCAAGCTTACCAAGTACAAGAGAGTACACATTGAGAGATGCTGCTTACCGGCTGCATCCACTGCATCAAAATTTCAACAGTGCCTGCATCCGGCGGCGGAGGTGGAGTCGGTGCGCTTTTTATCGCAGCTACGAGATTCCTCGTTGCTTCTTTCACGGAATCCTTCCATTCTGTGTTCCCTTCGACGACGCCTTCGGCACAAGCTCCTAAAACAAGTGAATTCAAAATCAAAACTTCGTTATCGACGGAACGATAGGCCAATTAGTTTGAAATAATCGAGAGAAGATAATTTACCAGATATAATCCCGTCCATTTGGAGCAACGCAGCCTCCAACATTTTGCTAGCCTCGCTCGTAGTTTTAGCCAGGAAACTCGACTCGCTCACCTGCACCGTCGTGTCGTTTCTCTCCTCACTCTTTCCCATCACTTATCACTGAAAGAGAAATCATACTTGTACAAATCTTGAATAAAGAACTCGGCTTCGGAACGCAGCACCGTATACGATCGGCACCGTGTGACACATTGCACGCGACTGTCAGAACAACGTAAACCTTAGGGTGTGAGTCATGCGATTTTCATAACGACATGGGGTCTAACGCTGTTATGGCCTTTGTGAGAGAGAAAAAGCGCGACACTTTATCCTTTCTCAAAAGAAGCTTTTTGCAATTGTCAGTTGTTAATTAACTCATTATCCCGATCGATAACTCTCGCAACAATAAAAATTATTTTGAAAACAAAAGGCAACTTTACGCGGCAAATACGAATCTTACAACGCATGCATGGAAATGCTAATTTACATAATGCAAGGCTTCCAGGAAAAAAAGAAAAAGAAGAAAAACGAAACAATAACAAGCGATCATTTCCAACGTTATCGGAAGAGCCGAAAATCAGTGAATCTTACCGTGTCGCTTCATGGTCAAAATTTGAATCGAGGAACAAACGTATCTGCTACTTCCGTTCGTCAAATAAAACGAATCTTAATGTGCATAAGGGAATGATGTACGAACGGTCAACAGGTACTAAAGAGCAACGCCCAACGGCTACGCCACCATAACGCATTCTGCCTCTACATTGTCTCTATCTCTGTCTTTCTCTGTCTCTCTCCCACTCGACTTCTTTTCTCTCTCTTTCTCCCTCTCTTTCTTTCACAAGTTTACTCCAATAGTTCGAGTAAAATTTTAACGACCGAAACGGTCTCTTCTTTTCTTATCTTCTCTCGTAGTAAGGCCAGGAAGGTGTTATCGTTTACAAGACAAGAACAGAGATCGAGTTAATTAGCGAGAATGATAAACAGCATCCAGTCGTGATCTTTATAAAAGGAGACACAGAGACACTGGAACGCATACGACGTGTGTTCTCGTTTCTCGATCGTCTATAAAAAATATGGAGTAGTCGTGCCTTGTCCTCGTATACGCGTGTATGAAGTAACACTTATCGTTGTTGGTTCAGTCTCATGATTTTGTTTGCAGGAATGTCTGGTGAATCGAGTTATGCAGATTACGATCGTAGCTCGAAGCAACGATCGACATGTATGGGAGAGAGTGTGCTTTCGCACAGTGACGCTGCGCGTCGCGCGAAAATAATAAACATGATTATTTCGCTTCTTGCGTAGATCGATTTGATATCTTTTAATCTCGTGCTCGAATCGAAGGAAGAAATGACGTTACCTTTTCATGAATTCGATGTCCTCGGTAAGTAGTTCTCTCGAGATCACAGACGGCCGTCGTTCGATGCATCCGTGCATCCGATTATCGTGGAAAAATTATCTCGTCCCCGCTATCATCGATCGTGTAGCACGCACATACGAGATATCGCTCGATGGAATCGAGCTGAATGTCACAGAATGGGTAAAGACGAACTATCTTGTTTATTGTCAGTCGCGTGCCTGAAACAACACCGAACGACATTGTCAATCGAGGATTCGTGAGAAACGGAGTCGAACGTATTGTGTATGTACGCACCATTGAATGAAACTTCGAACTATCAGCTCTTGCTTTTTGCGCGACGAACGAATAAAGACGTTATGAAATTAACGAAGAGTGTCGTATGGAAAAGTCCCGAGGGTCAGAAATCACGCACCGATCCGGGATCGTCCTCGCGTCCTTTCTCACGTTGGATCGATTTGGCGTCATTCGATTCGAATCTCATGCTCTCGATCCGCTCGATTTCGATCATAGCGCGATGCGTCGCGCGGCGTGATTCTTTCCTTTCGAAATTCGAACTCCAACCCGATGGAAAACGAACTTTCGAGTTGTAAACGAAGTCGAGATTGCGCGTGACGTTCAACGGCGAGAACGACGGCGACGACGAGTCAAAATTGATTGTACGCGCTACCAACCTCCGATTGGTCGAGAAATAAAGAAACAGTGAAAGTGAGGTTATGTACGAGGAATTCGAAGGGAATGCGCGCGACGGCGCACGAAGAGAGCCGAGTGTGTAGCGAGCAGTTCGTAAAACGGTCGTCGTTGTCGTTCTCGTCGTTCTCCTCCTCGAGGAATTTAAATCGACTAATCGTCGATTAAAGGGGCGGGAAAATACGGGAGAGTAGCTACCTGGAGGCAAAGTTATCAGGAATGGATTGGTAGCAATGCTCACCGATATCGGTGAGCGAGGATACGGATACTTGGCGCACTTCCGTTACGTTTCACTCGCGTGTCCGTCGTTGAGAGGAGGAGGGAAAAGAAAAAGAAAGGAAATAAACGTCGAGGATGCGCGTGGTGTCGTGAGGCACGAGAGAAATTCCGTGGGTTGAAGGAGGCCTCGCCAGCCCACCTTCGAGGAATGTGAGTAAGTAAATAAGACGCGTGTCCCGACCTCTTTTCTCTTTTCTCTCTTTCTCTCTCGCTCTTGCTTTCTCCCCCACTCTCTATGCCTCTCGCGCTCTCTCTTCTCTCTCTCTCTCTCTCTCTCTCTCTCTCTCTCTCTCTCGACGGCGCTGTCTTTCCGCGGAAAAGCCGCGAAAACTACGTCACGAGTGACGGATTCGGTCAAAACTGGGACAAAGTGCAGTGCACTCTGGCATTGCGCTTTACCCACCAGGTGTTTCTATGCCGTAATCTTCCCAGGATTGGGTAATACTCGTACCGTTGCACCTTGCTCTCGAATACCTTGCTCGATCTTCGATACGAGACTTGACACTCGACTAGGTACCACGAACTGACAGGTAAAGGTTTACGTTCGTCATTGCCCAAAAGAAGTTAACTGTACGCGAGAAAATCGTACTGTAATGCGTATCGTCGATGCGATTCGAGGATTCTACTTTTAAACTCTCTACTCGTATTTACTCTCTCCTTCGTGATATTTTTCTCGGTACGATCAGAATTTAAGAGGATACGTGTCGCACTATACTACGAGCAAGTGTGTATATCTCGTTTGACGTGGTGTAAAACAAAATTAAAATTATTGTTAGATCGAAGATTTGATAAACTAAAAATATGACTTGCGAGCCTTTCTCCTGGAGTTTCCCCCTCTAAAGTGTCGAACTCGTATCTATCATTTAATTTCTTTTGTCATTTTTAGTCAATATTATCGAATTAGATTGTATCTACTCTTTTTTTATCTCCTATTAAGATAAATAATATCAATGCTAATTGTTACAAAGCTGCTCTTGATGGTGCAGGTTAGATGAAGGACTCAAGATAGTTCCACCGTTTGGTATCATGTCAGATGGAGTCGATGGTGGCGGCGGGGAAAACGAGGTAGACTCTCATTCCTCTTCGCATGCAGAGGCCGGTGATTCTTCTAATCATAGAGAAGAAGAAGCATTGGATCCTGACAACGAAGCAGCTCTTAATACTAATTATGATAGTAGCGATGGAGCTGTTCCAGCATTTAGGTTAGATTAGTTTTCATATCTTGTGGAAGCTAAAGAAAAAGCAGCTGCGTGAGATTTATGTTTATCAATGTGTAGCTTAATATATTTTGTGTATTATTATGTCATTCTCATAGATGTGATCGGTGCGACAATTATGAAACCATAAATAAAACAGCATTTTGTGCTCATCAAGATCAGTGTCTTGGTAGCGGTGAACCTGGGGAAAGTGCAGAAGGTATCGATGGACCTGAAAATGATGGAGATGGGGAAGAGGGACATTCGGGTTTACGAACCCATAGAAAAATATTTGAGTGCGATGTTTGCAATATGAAATTTTCTAATGGAGCTAATATGAGACGGCATAAGGTAAAATTGTCATTTAACATTTCTGTCAAAAAAAGAATGAAATTTTTTATGTCATTTTCATTTTCTCTGTACTTTGGTTTCTAGATGAGGCACACAGGTGTAAAACCATATGAGTGCCGGGTATGTCAGAAAAGATTCTTTCGAAAAGATCATCTTGCAGAACATTTTACTACTCATTCAAAAACTTTACCATATCATTGTCCAATATGCAATAGAGGTTTCCAAAGACAAATCGCCATGCGGGCACATTTCCAAAATGAACATGTAGGACAGCAGGATATGGTCAAATCGTGTCCTTTATGTAGTTATCGAGCAACAACAATGAAATGTCTCAGGTTGCACTTTTTTAACAGGTAAATTACTTTTTCTAAATTGTACTTGTCTGTACTACATTTTCAAGTACTATCACAATCTAAACAATACCTTTATTCAGACATATGTGTTTGTGTTTAGACATGGAATAGATTTAGATAATCCAGGACCAAACAGTTCAACATCGATATTAAATAGTTGTACACCTGGGGAAGCTATGCCATCTGCCCCCTTGTCTGACAGTGGTGACAGTACTGGCAATAGATCAGCGGACAATGCTACTCCTCCAATGCACTTTCTTACTCCTCACGTTGAAATATCCATTCCTTACCCAGAACAAACTACCAACCAACGGAACCCAAGTCCAGCTCCACTAAATGGCGATAGTCCCAACAGCCCACAAAGTGCCGATAGCAATAGTAACGCTCCAAGTAGTAGCCACCATCAATTGCCTATCAACAGCAGCGGCATTCATAGGTAAGTATATTATTATTTATAAATATTTCATGAATTATTTGACTTGTGAATATTAGAAAGTACGAATAAATGATCTTATTACAAGGAATGTGGGTGGTGGAGATGAGGCTATTACACCTTCGATTTCTTTAATTCCTATCAAACAAGAGCCAAATAGCAATGGTATGGAAGATAATGGAGCAACATCTAGCAACCTTTCATTGCCATCGTTAATCAAGGTCTCACCATTGAAGACGCTATTGCGAGACGATCTATGTCGTAAACTTTCCACAAGTTGCAGCAATAATAATAACACTAGTAACAACAATAGTTCAAATTCCAATCCGCATTCAAGGGGTGAACCCCCGACATCGACGAGACCCGATCCACGAAGTAGCGGTTTGCAGTGTATGCACTGTAGAATTACTTTTCCAGATCAAACGTTGTACTTTCTCCACAAAGGTTGTCACAGTGAGAGCAATCCATGGAAGTGCAATATATGTGGTGAGCAGTGCTGCAACTTGTACCAGTTCAATTCGCATTTATTGAGCAAAAGTCATCAGTAGCAGCGAACAAAAAATATGCAATGGCATATCATTTTTCACTCCTTATTTAAGACCATCTTATACAGAAAGGGTACGTAAAATTATACGTCGAATAACATCCAAAAACGAGTAGCATGTGCCGCATATTTATATTTTCACATACTCAGATATAAAAATTCGATTCCCAACGAAGTACTTCTAACAAATGTATGTATATCCTGATGTGTAGAAAAATGTTCAATTGTAAATTCTGGTAGTGGTCATATGCTGCCTTCCCTTTGAAAATTCTACGTGTAATGGGAAGATTTGTGCCTTTTTTAAAATTTGCCGAATTTTACTCGTCCATCATACTGTCATCATGCGAACGATCCGTCCATAGAGCTTTACAGAATTATTCCAAGCTCTATAAGTAGTATTAACTTAGATATATACATACATATATATATATATCTATCTATAGATAAAAAGATTGCAACAGTCTTAGACTGTTCGAGGTCAACAGAGTTAAATAGATAGACTATAAAGAAATATGAAAAAATTTCTAATAGATACACTATCTAGTTATGCTCTTGACACGCGGCTTAAATGCTTGAAACAGACACGATGTATTTTCGAATTTACTTCGTAATCTAACTTTCCTCAAGTTTCATACACAAACGTAATATGAATATATTTAGTATATTAAACTATGCCTTTTCTTGCACTTTTTTGCACATGTCTCACAGTCCGAATAAACACAGCATCGGGTTAGTTAAAAGCATTTGCCGTTTATCCTACTAATTCATGGTGATATGTGGGTTTTAACAGGTGGACAATGTACTTCACTAGCCAAACGTTTCGTTAGCGAGTCGATGTACCAAATATTCACCTGTTCACCTGTTTTAGGTAGGAATGTTATACATCGGTACGGCCGATACAAGGATAATGTACAGGGCACAAGCCACCAGGCATGTACTATATAAAAGGCGGGTTTGGAGATGTGACCTTGACATAAAAAAGTTTTTGCAAATACGTATTATTTCACGGTATATATGCCGCACTACTTAGAACAGGGTCATATTCTCTGCTTTGCCTTTACGTCGAAGAATATTTTATATATAAATATTTGTACAGAGAAATTTAAGAGAGAACGCGAAAGGAAAGGAAATCGAAATAGCGATTACGTACATGCATACATAAATATTATTATGCAGATATAAATAAATATATATTTATAAGGAAAAGTTATAGACACGTACACGTACACACACATACACAGAGACACACAACACTGCTGTAAATGGTTGTAGTTATTTAATAATTGTTCTGTATATCAGCATAGTATTTAATACGATCAATATTATTTATTAGCGTATAAGTAATTTATTATTGCTTTGCATTCCAAGAGACGAGGTAGTGTATTATTGTAACAAATTGTTAGCGTTAACGGTGCTTTTTCTATAGAAGTTAATTGATTGGATTCTATTCGTAAAATCGATAAGCACGTAAAGAACTTTAAAAAAATTATTAAAAAAGAAATTGAAGAGTATATGTAAGTTATCGGATTTGTTAATTGCACTGTCGATCTTTATTGAAGCATCATTGACGTACAAATTTTTTAGATACCTTTACAACACTGTGTGTTCATCATATTAGTTCGTGAATGTTTTATGGTATTGTGAAGATAAGTGCCTGATTTGAATGATTATCTTTCTTAAATTCTACGATTAATTTTTCTTTTATTTCTTCGAAGAGTATAATAAAAGCGGAAACCGATCGTCTCGGTTTCGAGAAAGAAACGATTCAGTCTAATCCCACATTTAGAGATATATATGGACCAGAAGCGTGCCCGCATTTACCACACGTGCTTAGAATAGCAATGCCTTTACAACTGTGATCACGTTTACAAAGAAAATAGTCTTAAACCTAGAAGATAGGCGTAAAGGTATTTAGAGGTACGAAAATATGATGAACACAATTTCGAGTAAGAAGCCTTAGGTGCAGCCCGCCCTCTGTCCCCTTATTTATATGACATAAAAAGTAAAAGTATATTTAATTCTATAAAAATGAAAAAAATATTGTTGATGTTACTACGGTGTAATGGGTACAATTTAAATACATAATTCTTATATGTATATAAGGAATAGACCGAAAGATTCTCACCAGGCGTGTCTTTATTTATTCTCCAACAATATCGTCTTCCGTTCCTTTACGATTCCGTGATAAAAGAAGTTAAACGATCCCACTGCTGGTGCTTTCGTCGTGAAATATTCTACGAGAATTTCTCTTACTAACAACGACAATTGATATGATTCATATTCGTGGAACAGAAAGTGCTCGTTAGTACCAAAGTCGTGCGGTCGCGAACTTGAACCTTTAACGAATGAAGAAAAAGAAAAGAGCAGGAAAAAAAAGAATCTTAAAAATAAATTCACATGTGCGTGACGCTCGTGCATCTCTTGGAAGTAAGGATTACGAAGGAGAGAGTACACACGGTCGTATAACCATTGCCTACAAATTTATACACTTTATTTTATTAATAATCGTGTCGTGTGTATGAATACAGGCGCGTGTTATATTACAAAATTTGTTTCTTCTAATAAATAAATTTTGAGAAACCCTCGGAGCGCGGTCTCTCGTCGCTCGAGTTTCACTCGAGCTTCGGGACCCGATAAGGGGAATCTTCATCCAAAACAAAAAGGATGCCCTTCTCGACTCTATTTCTATTTCTTATACGTGTAACAGGAACCGTGCAGAAAATCGTGGAGAACACCCACGCGTTATAACATTTAAGACTCCAACACACACACACACACACACACAGCTGATTATTTTAAGTTAAAATTTGTATCGCATCGCGTCTGTTTGAATCAAACGCGGTCTTATAATAAAATCATAGAATTCTTAGATCGCGTCTATGTGTTGGAGTCTTTACTTATGTTTCGTTACTTTATAAAAATGGCAATAAAGAGTTCGATCGTGACATCGTTCTCCCGACAAAATATTTCTTATTTTTCTGTTTCTTTTTTTAAATTTATTTGCACGATCAACCGTATAATATCGAGCGAGAAGGGAAATAATTCGATATATACCTCTCGATGCGTTGCGAGACACTGTGCGTATCGCATCGATGCACCGAACGCAGACTCCGTTCGTCATTTTTCGCGTATCCGGCGAGACGCGAGAGAATATCCTTGACTTATCCTCCCTGCCATTCGATCAGTCAATGACGTTCGTCTTGTGGCTGAGAATCGTTTCGATGTTTCGATGAATCCGCGCGATTTGCGAACGCTTACTTCTCGGTGTCTCCCCCTCCTCGATGTAGAGGTTCCCACCCACTTCCGGCCAACCAGCCACCACCGGAGTTTCGCGCTTCCGGTCTGCAAGCAAGAGGAAACAAGTGCGATCGACCGGCCAATCAACCAAACCGAGTACTTCCCCAATTCGTCGTTCAAGGGCTCTCTCTTTCTCTACGATCGATATTTCTCTAACATACGTACTTCCTGTTCTCCTTATACATCGAATTAATCGCTAGACCCGTTCGAATTTCCCGAGCAATTACCCGCGACGTGCTAACGATCGATCCTCCTCGTAATCGAATCGCACGGATCGATCTACGTGATATACACGTGGCACTGTATACAAATATACGTAAATAAATATATATTGCACCGATATAGACACGTGAAATGTATATCCACGTATGTATATACACGTATATCCGCACGGACGCGATATATCGTCTCGTGTCGAGCCTAAAATTGGCGCTAGGCTTGATTTTCAGCATCACGCGCGTCAATCTCGAAATTGCAAACTGACGCATGCTCTCGCGTCGATGATTCTAAAGTTAGCGCCGCGAATCGGGCCGCGAATGAATGGAGGTAGATAAACGTAGGAACAATCGCGTCATTTTGTTTTCCCTCGCGATAAATAATTTCGCGGTGCTCTGCTCGCACCGGCATCTCCCGATCTCTAGAGGCCACGTATATACCTCCTCCCAAAAGGGTCATAGCATCTCACCGATATCGAGGCTGCCGTCGCATCGTGTCTTTTACGACTACTACTACAAACAACCACTATTTCCTGAAATACACCAGGAACGTAGCCGTAAGTCAAACATCGCGTCCTGGCGTTGTGTCTTCGGTTTATTATTGCCCTTCCCTACCACCGCGACACGAGCGATATATCGCGTATTCGATTCGAGAATTACGTCGTTCTCAGCTTCGAATCGACAAGAAGTCCGCGTTATATTCCAATGTCATCTCGTTCGTAGAATCAAGCCGCAGGAAACGATCGATTGAGTGAAATTCGTATAAAAGGCCGGTCCTACGAGCGAAGCTAGCTAGGGATCGACATCGGGGATAGTTCTTACGCGTTCTCTCCCACAATCGCGCCTCGTACGTGACGCACACGCGCAAAGCCCATTCATCCAACTACGGCACGAATCAAATGAATTTGTTATTTGCGCCCTCCCACAAGCCTCCCCACCTACCCCCAACTCTACTCTTTAATCTCTTCTACTCGCCGAGATCGTTCCTCGCAGAACGTTCGTCGCGAATGCGTACGCAACTATATCTACATTGAGGGTCCGAATGAAAACGGGGCTGTAGATTAACGTAACGTGCACTTAGCGAACGGATAAACACGACACACAGGGCGCGCGAGCTATTCTCCTATGTATTGCAGAAAGATTTGTTATTGCACGAGAGATTACGCGAGTATGCGAGTGGCATAGTAATTCAGAATATTCCTTCGCTTACCTAACAGTTTCTCAAGGTACTGACACCTGGTTTCTGGATCTCCCGGACTCATCGGCGCACCCGCGACCAGTTCTGCAAGCTCCGCCTTCACCATTACGTTTAATCGGGCAGAGATTTCTTCGAGACCAACTGAAAAGAATAAAGTAACGTGTTTTACGATGCTAATCTATTCAGGACTTTCTCCCTGCTTCCAAAACGTAACGAAACGCTTTTCTAATCGCATAAGTGAATCGCTTGGACATACAATATTATTGCACCGAGTTTAGCCAAGGTGGAATGCGCCGCGAACGGCCATGGAATGCACGCCTTGGCTTTCTCAAGGTCCATCTTGGACAGCTGGCTCTCCTAATGGGTCGAGACTTAAGCGGGGCGTCTTATGGGACCCCTCCATATTGTGTCTAATCAGAATCAGTAACCGGGTGGGCCGACCATTAGCCGTAATAAAACGGTACCGATTACAAACGAATACTTATTACCTACGATCGAACCCGTTAGTAAGCACCGATCGAAATTGTCCTAATTAAAGTAGAGAAACTTAACGCTATTGGCTCGCATTTTAAACGTAGGCGAAAGTATATTTAAATTAAACGACATTCCAACGCTTTACTGTTTATTATATTTTTGTTTTTTGTTTTACTTGACTCGTATAAGGATCGTTAGCACCTTAATAAACATCGTCGGACGGTCGTACGTCTTCCTTTGTATCATCGCGTTTATCGAACTCGTCGTGTCACCGAATTACCGACTTTAAGTTATGCACGTTCGATAGTAGAAAGGACGCCGGTAACGAAGCTCCATTCATGCGGACTTCATTAACGAATCGTGCTTGAATCGGTTCCCACAAACGTGCACGCGATACGTGGCACGATACACCACCGAGTGGTGGGGAGGTGTTCCGGCGAGAAAGAGTTCTGCGTAATGCTCGTTATGCAAATGCATGTAGTAGCCTCGTACACACGTGCACCGTAGCTCGTAAGAACGTTACGCGACTTACGCTTCTCTTTGTATTCTTTTTCTATCCTATCGTAATGGCTGCGAGGGACAAACGTTCTGAACAGTAGTCTCTTTTGTACTTTGCATATAATCGCGATGACATCGAGCTGAAATTTTATTAATTAGAGAACAGGAATTCTTAAGAAAATTTTTATTAATCGAAGCAGTTGAAATATTTAAATAGCGATAGTTATTTTATCACATTTGTGATAAAAAATATATGGCTATCTTTGATCACGAAAATAAACATTAATTCGATGAGATAAGAGAAAATTTGGAAATTCGGTCATAATTCGAGTATTTAGCCGCAGTAAATACGGCCCTGGCTATAAGTAGATATAGTAAACGCGGAACGGTGTACGCGATAGTGACAGCGTGGGCGATGGTACATTCAGCGCGTTGGACGTGGAGACGTCATATCCGGGCGCGGTAGGTCGAGCCAAGGTGAGGAGAGGCCGTGATCAGCCCTCTAATGAAGAAAATCTCGCCTTGCATTTTAAAGGACTCGCGGAGTATACGTTTACGCGCACTTCCCCGGCCCGAAGGCGAGCCCTTTTGCCTCGCCGCACAAGATGCCGGTCCTTCGGGCTTAGGAAGGATAACGCCCAGTGGCAAACCCGCTCTCGGTGTCGATTTCCAATCTCGATAAGAGAGGAAGCCGCGCAACGGTGTACGTTTAGTTTGTCCTTGGGTACGAGTCCTTCGACTGCGTCACTTCGAATCATCCCTCGCATTAAAGCGTCTTATTGATTTTACAGAAAGATAACTTAGGCCGAGTGAATCGATCGAGTGGTACGTACCTGGTTCGAAGTGTTTTTTCATTCTTCTCCATTGCCTCGCGTATACCAAGGCCGAGCAGCCTGCTACCAAGAAGAAGATCACGCAGGCACATACCGCGAGCACAAGGGCGGCAGTCTGCCAATCCCACGAGAGGGTTCCGTCGATGCTCGATTTTCTCCTCTCTCTTGGATCATACGGCCTCTGTAAACGTAAAAAACGTGGCTGTAAACCAACGCGTATCTCTAACGACTTCCTAACTACCAGCACAAAAAAGGATTTCGATTCTGAACAGCTACGACTCGTTTTTTCTTTACTTTTTGTTCTTGAGAAGAGAACTCGTCAACGTCTCCCACGTTTATCTCGTCGTCGTAAGCAGTATCGACGAGACTCCTCGTTTCCTGTCTCAACTCTTGCTGCTGCTCCTGCTGCGCTTGCTGCTGCTGTTGATCCAGATCCGGAAATCGCCAAAGCATCTTTGATGTGACCGCCTCGAGGCGTCTCTGCCCGTTCTCGGGTCTCTTCCTCGTTGACAGAAAGGACCAGTCAAGCTCCAAAGCCGACAATGGTCCGCAAATCGCGTCCTTGTGTACGGCGCAAGGGCTCAGAGTGAATTTTGGTGCGCATCTCGTACACGGCCAGCAAGATGCACGTTCGGTGGACCAGAATTCTAAACCCGGCTTGCAGACCGGATACTGGGAGCCGGATATCGCGCCGGCGAGATCATAGACACCGACGAATAACGGCACCAGGGTTAGCAGCAACCCGGGGCAAGGTTCCTTTGGCATCACCTGCAAATTTTTTATTTCATCAGTGATTCGTAATTTCGTATGCGACATTAATGTTTAAACTACAACGATTTTTCTGACGATCGTTTCGATTCTCCTAGTATTTCATTTCTTGTCCGTCTCTACGCAAGGAGAATCCGTCGATTCGTCGCGCACGACGATTGTAAAACCGTTGCTGTCATTATAATGCGTAATGAATCGTCATTGTTGGCACTCGGCGTACCAGTTTGGCGTTATGCGACCGTGCTACTTGTAATCATCGATTGCTACACGCGGTTAACCAACGACTGCACGATCGTTGTCGGTTTACATTTCATATTCATCGGTATTTCAAACTCTTCCACGAGTAACAAGGATTCTTATGAAAAAGAAACGATTTACGCGTTAGGTACCAACCCCTCGCATACGGAGTGTCGAACGATAAAAACTCGAGATATACCATTTGAAATCGATGCATTACAAAATAGTCGTCCCTTTGTTTCTCCTATTTTGAATTTTATGCATGCGTGGTCAGATTACGTATGCGAGCACAAAGCCTAAAGCAAACGGCGCGCTATTATTCAAATTAATCGATGCGCGCGCGTACTCGAGTCGATGTAAAGATTATGTTAGCACGAGCTCTTTTCGCGTATTTCGAACGTTTCGCGCAAATAAATAAGCCCGTCCTCTAGTATAGCTGTTAGCTTAACAATGGCTATCGCGGTGTGTGTAGTTCAGAGAAGTCGCCGTTCTTAAGAATTTTAAAGATTCACGGCGACGCGTAAAGTGGGAACGCTCAAGTATTCTTATTGTACCTTGGAACATCGGGTGGTACTTTCCGAAGTATTGAAGTCACGTTCGCGTTCGCGCGTAAAGCTTAAATGCACGTTACGAGTTTCCCCCCACCGATAAAATGAAGTTTCTCGATGTTTGTAGAAGAAACGATGAAAATTCTTTGGGAGATTCCGTGATCTCGAATAGAGTGGATTCCATGCTGGGATAGAGGAGCTTGGGAAATAAAAATACGACGCCGGAATGGCAGTGACGCGGGTAGGAGCTTTTGCAAGAGATGAATTGCAGATCCTACAGGGAGAAAGAGAAGACGGTTGGTTGGTAAGCTAAATCGTACGTCATCCAATCTCCCTGGAGAGTTTTCAAGCCAACAGAGAAATCGAGAGAGAGCAAGAGAGAGAAAGAGAGAAAGAGGGCGATGAAAGCCAAACGTCGATCGCGACCGATCGACGTAACTCGTCCGTATAAAGGCTCTCTTTAAGCGGTAAAAGCGCCCGGACCGTTTCCACTTCCGGCTCGTTCCCGATGTAATTACATCCGCAGTTGAATCGCGATCCATCTACGTCACCGCTCCTACACGAGCTGTGCTTTCATGCGCATACGATAGAAGTGCGGATGCGTTCGAGCGCGTTATAATACTCTCGAAACTCTCCTCGAATTCGAATAAATCAGGAGGAAGAGATAGCGGTCGTAAAAACGTATGCGAGGGGATCTTCGAGAAAGGATTCGTCGTAGTCTCGTCCGCATGGTCGTAAACCGATCGCCAGCTAAGGTATAGTACAGATTCGAGTATAAAATCATGCGGTTCGCTTCGGTGCTATAATTTTCATCGTCGCGTAAGATAGAAATTGTAGGAGAACTTAGAAATTTGCTTAGCAAGAAGGAAGTCGTGGGTTTCTCTCTCTCTCTCTCTCTCTCTCTCTCTCTCTCTCTCTCTCTCTTTGCTTTTGTTTCACTTGTGTTATCCGGCTTGCGCAGTCACGAAAGCAAATGGTAGGTAGAAACGAGAGTAGCTGAAGAAAATACAATATGTTCCTTCGCCATGTATGGTACTCGGTAGTTTCTCTTCGCCTACTTAAAATTGCCTGTGCGCACGTGTCATATTTCTCGAGGGCGCAACGCACACACGCAATCGTCGTCTCCTGCGCGTACGATGAGCGCTCGCTCGCTCGCTACCGTGCGCTCGCGCGCGAATTCGACGCGCGAGTGCGGACAGCCGAAGCGCAATCAAAATGCAACGCTTCGATTCGCTCGCTCGTGGGAGTCGACGATGCAAATGCAATGCCTCCGCCGAATTCGTCTCTTCGTGATGCGGATTTCAATCTCTCTTTATTTTATTTATGGGTTATCGAAGGCCCTTGTAAGAGCGCGCGCATCGACTAACAACCTCGGCCTCCTCGGGAACGACGTAATATCGCGTTGCATGAAAACGATGTAAACATCGCGAGACTCCTGACGAGATTTTCTTTTCTTCTCCTTAGCTCCTCGGCGCCGTCTCGTTGGTATAATCCGCAGTCCATTCCGTCGTCGAGATCGCACGAGACGCATGCGTAATATCAGCGATAAAAGGAACCGTTAAGTCGCGTTGCTTCTATCGTCGAGATTCATACTTTAAATTCCATTGGATACTAAATATCGAGTTGGAAGTACGTACGGATGTGTATACCGCATATTAGTTCTCGTTGATAGAAAGAACGAGCACGCGCGAATGTTTGAACATCGCCAAGACGAGCTCGATGAATGGGATTCGGAAGTAGTGGGCACAAGTTTGCTTCCATTGACACAGCGCGAAAGAGATAGAAAGAGTTTCTTCCTCTTGCTTTTCTACGAGAGCCAAGGCGTTGCTTATTTCCGAACGAGACTTCAACAAACATCGAAAAAATAACTCCACTTCGCGCCGCGAACCGCGTAGCCACGTGTTTCGTGCACGTCAACCACCGCGTAGGATACAGCCGAGGAATTCGGATTTAACGCGATAAACACGCGCTAGCGTTAATTTCATTGGCATTCGTTCCAAAATAATGCCTGCGATATCTCACGTTCGGGCTGTCTATTTTCAATTTTCTTTCGATAATTTATTTTATCGGGGGCCGGTCACTGTGTTAAGCGATTATTATCCATCGTTAAGACGTTTCCCAATAATTCTCTCGTCCGATAATTTGCCTGTAAATTTGATAGTTTTTAAAATCGATTAAGCTTATTTTAAACGGCGTGTCGTTTAGAAAAAAAAAACGTACACGCACATAGTCCTCGCTTATGTAAAGTATCAAGAAATACCAAATCTCTACGAAGCAGCACCGTTCCACTGGATTAAACGTCGATTACGAATTCATTTGAGTTGCATTGTTGCACGATACCGCTCATCGTAAAGTTTGCTCGAGTCCACGGCGTACGAGGGTCCGCAAGATAATGCCGCGAGTGCTGTGAATTCGGCGAAGTACACGGCTCACTACACGGAAGACAAACACATGTACTACTTGCATAATTCATAAACGCGCGTTGTTTTCGATTGTGTCCGCCATAATGTAAACAGTAGCTTTTCCCGCGATTCCCGAAAATTTAATCGTCCTCTCTAATTTTATAATACCTAGTATACCTATACAATTTTATAATGCCTAGCGTAGCTATATAATTTTATAGTACCTATTATATACTATAGTACCCATTAGAAGATACCTATAATTACATTGTAAAAAACATTCGACATCACGCTTACTGTCAGGTAATTCTACTAGACCATTAAGACTGTTAAAAGCATCGACTGCAAGAAAGCCGATCTCCTATCCAGTCCTATTGAAGCGACGTTGAAGTCGACACCCTCTTAATGACGGAACCGATCAACCGGTTACGAGGAAGTTACGAGTCAGATTACTCAGCAAAGAAACGAGTTTTCAACCCTCTCCAGCGGTGAGCATTGAACCGTCGACCGATCCTATAAAGATTTCCTTAACACGACTATAACACAGGAATTTTCTATTTCTTCACCGGTCACAAAAATAAAAAATGTTGATCCATCGATCGATAAAAATACTCACGCTGCCTTCGGTGGTTTCGGCCCTGTCATGATGTAATCCTTGCTCTCATTATCGAGGAATCGAGAAAGCTCGAAGATTTCTTTCCTCAATTTTTCTTTCTAAACACGATCCTCGATCGAACACTCGAAATCGGTGTAGAGTCTAGAAGATCGAAAATCACGTTTCACTATAAGGATAGTTCGTCGATCTTTGATCGGTGTTCGATAACACGACCGGTTTATCGTAGCTCGTGCACAGAAAGATCGGATGAAAGAAAATTCGTTGCTTGCACAACACACGCGATTACCGTTCGTTTATAAAAATTTTCTAAGAAAAGAAAGAGGAAGGTAATCCTTGAGAAAGATAGTACAATGATCTCTTTCCAGTTACTTTACATATCTTTCCTCGTCCTTTCCTTCAAGGTACATACGTGCGTACTAACGCGCGGTCGCAACGCGACTAGTCCGACGAGTTATACTAATTTCCGCCCACGACATAACCGCGAGAGTCTAGAGTGAGAGAGACGAAGGTAGACTAGGAGAGAGACGAGGCAAGCGTGTACGAGAAGCAAGAAAGAAAGAGGGAAAGGGAGATGGTAGAGACCGAGGTCGGTGGGGAGATCGTAGGAGAGGAAATCTCTGTCGGTGGAAAGAAAGAAAGGGGTGGGGATGGGGGAAAAGAGCGAGAACGAGAAAGAGAGAGAGAGAGAGAAAGAGAGAGAAGTTAGAGGAGTAGTCTCTCGACGGGTTCTCCAGCTAGTGTTATATATAGGTATATAATTCTTACCTGGACGATCAACCCTACTTCCTCCAAAGTGACCATTCCTTTCGTAGACTGACCGATGCATCTCTTGGGAGAACGAAGAAACGACTAGTTTCTACATCGTTTACGTGCGTGAATGCGAGAGAGATAATATCTTGGATAGACCGATTCTATTTCTCTCATTCTGTAAAATAGGAAAATTATAAGATCCCATGGAAATGAGCATGTTAAAGAATTTAGAAAGAGTATTCAGAATCTGCTTCCTAGAGACCAAATTTATAATATACCTTCAATACCGTGTTAACAATTAAATCTTTATTTGTATACAAAATAGATTCCCATCTAACCTAGCTTGATTTAATATTTACAAAAGGGTACTGGAAAGGACCTGAAAACAAAACCATAAATTAATTTATCGATCCATCTCCGGACAAACGACACAAATTGATTCAAATAATTGGTAAGAGAACGTGAATGGACTCACACGTAGAGGATACATGGGTGGCACGAGGTCAAATTTGGAAAAAAGAAAAAAAATGTAAAGAAACGTAAGATCGGAAGGAAAGAAGCGAAATAAGTCAACTGTGACGATACACAGGCACACGATGTGGAGCGCTTTAGCCCCTGGGATTCCAAAGCACGACTTCGCACAGGATCTGTCCCCACTTCCTGTTTCACGTCAACGATTTCCCTGGGGCAGGATATCCCAAAGTACTCTATGATCTCCACGCGGCCGCATTTAGTACGACAGACAGCATCTGGACTTGGTCTGTCTTTGGTATGCCGGTTTGTCCTCGCTACGCGATCTTCGCTGTAGACTTTGTTTCTCTCTCTCTCTCTTTCTCTCTCTCCCTCTCTCTCTCGCACCTTTTCGACATTCCGTATGCCATCTTCTTTCTGTATCTCACGCCGACCTTTTGTCGTACGTGCCTGAAATTTTATGAAAACGAAGATAAAAATCACCGTCGTAATAACTGTCCATATTTTAGTAATAGTGCGCTTAAGATCAAACGGCGATGTGAGGTCGGATAAAAAAAAAGTTGTCTACACTATAATGACTCGACATGTTTTTACAAAGCGAAAGAATAACAATAGTTTATAAAATTTCTCTTTATCAATGATCGATGATGTATATATAAAAGTGATTATTGTGCTCTCCGGGGGAGGCAAAGAATTCAAAATAAATAAAGTAACCATTTTATAGAAGGCTGGGTGCTCTTGATTCAATATATATATAGGAAACTCCGTGACTGCGTACATTTTCGACTGTCCGAGGAGTCGGAACGTAGGAAAGGAAAGGAAGTACCGAAATAGACCGAATATTCTTCATAATTCTGATCAAAAAAACCGCCTGTAGCTAGAAATATATCGCTGCACTCAAGACGAAGATCCCTTTCCCCTCCTGCCTCCTCTCGTTCAACCACCTTTGCTCACTACCTTGTTCATATTAACTTTTCTTATCTGTTAGTTTTTTTCTCTAATCTACCTGCTTACTTTCCTACCTCTTTATATAAGAATTCAAGTAATTAAATTAAAATATATATGCAAAACGTTTAATATCTTATAATAAAATAGATTTTGTAAATGTTATATTTTTAAGGATTAAAATTTGTAAGCAGACGAGTTTAAAATATATAACGACCAAAGCGCGGTAATGATTTGGAGTTCAACGTTAGAAAGTGAAGTATTAAAACAATACCCTTTTGTCTTGCGTTTTTGCTTGAATTTGAAAAAAAAACTACAGCAGAAGTATAATCGTTCTCCAGTGGTGAAAGAAAATAAACAATTCATTAGATTTGGTAGTTGTATTCTATAGCATTGACTAACGAACGTATCATTGACTCACTTTTCTAGGACAGTATGGCGGCGTATCAGTTAATAGGTCGAATGGTCGCCAGTAGCGCTCCTGTAGTTCGTGCTGTAGCATGAAACGGTATAAACAGCATGCGACATTTGTAGGTATTAAGAAAATCGCTGCATAACATAAATGGAAAGAGTCTTCTCCGAGGAATCAAATAAAAACGGAACTAAACATGGCTATACAAACGAGTACAAACGCTGGTAAGATTGGCATAATTTTACTCTTTGCTTTTCCAAAAAATAATAGTCTGCAATAGTCGTGTCATATTTTTCGATGTTAAGAATTTGTTAATTCTTTGTGTTTCGGGCAATAAATTACTTCGAGGATCACTGTGCTTTTAACCTTTTTCCGAGTGTCTTAAAAATGGTGAATTAATGAACTGTCATTTTTATATGCCTTATTGATCACTACCATTTTCATATTTTGACACAGCATTTTTGTTCTATTTGTTTCAAATTACGCGATAAGCTTACATGGCCCATTGTGATAATGCAAAAATTTTATTGTATATTTTTAGAAGTTTACACATGGTCTATGACATCCAATACTTTTTTTTTACTATACATTTACTTGTATTATTTTTACAGTAGAATCAAGAAAAATGAACGATGAAACCTCGACGAGAAGAGCTATATTAACAGTTAGTTTGGTATTCGTTGTATCATTAACTGCTCTGTCGTATGTCTACATGAGTTTTCCAGAATTAGCTGAGTATGGAAAATTCCATTATGTCGTATATCCTATTCATTGTAAAGATAAATGTTCTACATGTTTTTTTTTATACGTTGCAGGGAGGAGAAGCAATATATGAAATTACCATTTCACATAGAAGATGCAAAAAATCTTGGAAAGTTACTAGGAAGGTACAAGGATCTCTATTACTTTGAAGTATTGGCAGGATTATTCATTACTTATATATTGTATCCTTTGCCAAAGATGTGCTTTATATTTGATTGATTCAATGAAATAATATCTTTTTCCTTACATGTGTACATAATAGTTTGCAAACATTTGCAATTCCTGGATCTATTTTTTTGTCAATATTATCTGGATTCTTGTTTCCATTTCCTATTGCACTTCTACTAGTATGCACATGCAGTGCAGTAGGTGCAACGCTATGCTACCTTTTATCTTCGTTATTAGGAAGAAAATTACTGTATAGATATTTTCCAGAAAAGGCAAATGAGTGGACAGTAATGGTATCTAAGCATAGAGATCACCTTTTAAATTATATGCTGTTTCTTAGAATGACACCACTCTTACCTAATTGGTTTATAAATTTAGCTAGTCCTGTAATAGGAGTCCCTATAGTACCTTTCACAGTAGGTACATTTTTTGGTGTTGCACCACCATCGTTTGTGGCGATACAAGCAGGACAAACTTTACATAATTTAACGTCGTCTAGCGATGCATGGTCCTGGAATAGTATGATTATCTTGTGTATTTTTGCATTACTTTCACTAGTACCTGTGTTGTACAAACAAAAGCTCAAAGAAAAGTTTCAATAAGTTTATAGAAATACTTATACACATTGTGACATTCCCCAGGACTACTTGCTGGAGATGCATTTTATGTTCCTATATAGGAATACATTATGTCAATAAAATAATGAATAGGAAATTTGTGAATATTTTAAAATGATTGTTCAAGAGGATATACTTTTTAGTCCTTTGCATATCTAACCACTTTCAAATGTATTATATTGATAGAGAATGTAGTAAGTTATATATTTTGATTTAATTCCAATAGTGCATTAATTTATTATCTCAAATAACTTATTTCTTTTAGTTAAGTTATATATCAGATGATCTTGAAATTTCCCTATTATAATTTTAATGACATGTATAGATAAATTTAGATAGCATATTGATCTGTTATGTTCCTTAAATTGGTTAATCATGTTTAGTGGCAATTTATATAATAGCTTTCAACAAAATATCTGCATGACACCTTGTTTGTCATATTTGTGTAAGTTATAGTATATGTAAATAACTATCACACATGCAAGAAGAACAGTCTTATACATATATATGTATGAATTATGAGAAGGATAAATTATTATCCATGAACAAATAAATATACAATGCTAGACAAAAATATAAAATTTATTTGTTACATAAGCTTTGGCAAATAATCACATTACGTATATTTCGTGTTTTCAATTGTAGTATAATATTAACAAAATGAAGTAAGATAACTTATTGAAATAGCAGTTGAATTAGAAATTGGTAGACTGATTGGACGCCAATACCACCAATTATACCATACTAAAACAATTGTGATAAAAGTTAATTTCCTTCTATTATGGTGAAATATAAAATTAAAATCGATAATAAAACATACATGTATGTCCCTTTGAAAGGACAATTGTAGAAGTCTTACAATGTTGTTGGCATTCTGAACTTGGTACCATTTTTATTAACCTTGCTCCATCAGTAAACCTTAATATAACATTGCTGCACTCAGGATTGGGCTAAAACAAATTTATTTTTTATAAACTTCATAATCGTTTAATCTGTTATTATTTTTTACTGCTAATTGAATACCAATGAATAAAATGGAGAATTTGGTTCATCAATAAATACAAATTTCTCTATACTAGGTCCCCACCAATTAGGAGTTTCTACAGGTTTTGGAAATAGTTTTCGTATAATTCTCCCAGGTTTCATACGATTTATTCTCCATAATATGTGAGTTGTAAGAAACTCAGAAGGATACATATCCAATCTTTTATTAAAAACATCTTGAATGGTGCTGTTTGATTAGATTATATATTTATTATTTATAAATAAGAGGGCAATAAAATAAAATATAAAAAGTAAGTGTAACTCACAGATATGCATCATTATTAGAGAATATCCTATTAGCATCTTCTTTAAAAGTTTTATTATTATGCAAATACATCTCTGATAAATCTTGCATATTAACACCTACATTATTTTCTGCTTTTGTATATGGAATGCCAATGTTAAATGTTTTAATTATACTATGATTTGTTAAGTCAGGTACTGAACTCACAATACTACATGGCCAACAGTCCATGTCACTAACATAAAAGAATGGATTTTCAACTAAACACCATTCATCATATAATTCTGCATTAAGAAAAAATATAAAAATTAGATTTTAATAATAGTATAGTCATGTATAGTCAATATTTCAATAGTACCTGATAATGCTGGATATTTATCAATAATTGGTACAGCTATTTTGCGTAAAATTTTTAAACCAGGATAAATAGAACTCTGTAAATTTCTCAATATAATAGTATTGGAAGATGGGTGATTGTATAGGCCAATAAATACAATAAACATTGCACACAATAACAACACAATACATTTTAATAATTTAAAAATACTCCAAGTTCTTTTAGTATATTTTATTTCAAGTGTCTGAAAACACTTGTTAAAAATTTCTGTAGTTTGCGATTCCGATATATTATGTTCAGAAGCATATTGTTTAATCAGTTGTACACACTGTTTGTATGCGTCTAAATCTGCCATTCTTTCATAAACAATCTAAGTATATTGATTATCATAACCAAAATGTATAATAAATTGAAAGTAAGGTTAGGAACGTCTACTCATTATGGTATGTTCTATTTCACTGATCATCCTGCTGAGGGGAAGTGATGAAATTTGTGAGACAGAACTTTGTTTTCTTCGCAAGATTCTCCGCTTCTAAAGATACGCTGTCATTCGCGTCGAAGAAGTAAATTTGTTTTAAAAGTAACCGCGGTAAATACATTGTTATGAATTAAATACCAAGAAAGTTCATTGATCATCAAGGTCATTGGTCAAATCTTATTGATAATATACGATATATGTAACTTTACCAACCATTCACGCTTCTAGGATTTCTACGAGATTGCAGATTTATGCCATTTGGCGGGAGTAAAATCAGCCAATGAAAATGCATAATTCAAATAGAATCGTAAGAAGCACAAATGATCCGCGTCAATGTTCAAGCCGCTGTGACACATGACGGACATTTCCGATACTCTCAATGATCGACTTCTCGAGCTTAGATCATGCTCTTGATTGCCCCTAATTCTTTGGTAAAAAGAAAATATTATATTTTTTATAAAACGAATATGAACGAGGGTTATTGTGACATACGTTGAACTCGCGACAATTTTTTTGCTACATAGAGCAACCTGTGACGTGCATGGATGCAATAAAATCTAATAGTGTACAGATGCACACGAATTTGGAGGTTATAATCTGTGCTCCCAGCATTGAACACTATGAAGACTTTCTCTGCTGAATTTGGAGTGAGTGGCGAGAGTGTTTACAAGCATCAACGTTCACATCTGTTTATGGTGAATAAAAGCACTGATTTACACGTTCTACGCGTATTAGATGCTCCAGTTTTTGTTTCGGTTACCAAAATTAATCGAACATATTTGACAGTGTATCCTAAGCATATGAAAGATGCATAGAACAAAGATAATACATCTGCAAATAACAATTACGATAAAATAGACACACTTACGATGCTTCCGTATATGCATTAGTTCAAATTTTTCCAATAATATATCTGTGCATCCCTGGAATTAGTGCAGTATAATTAATTTGGAATTATTTATTTCCAAATATTCTTAAATGGGGCACAAGAAAAAATGTAGAAATACTTATATAATTGTTAACATTAAGTATTTCTTACTAAATGATCATAGTCAATGAATATAGTACAATGTATAATATATAAAGTAATATCATGTGAGTTCAAATATTAAATTTTAGATAAAAACATTTTTATGTATATAACATTTTTTCAAAATTAATATATTTTTCAGATGTTCTTATACTTGTGCAAAATTTGTTGTAATTTAGTATTATGTTTTATTATTAAAGAAAGAAAAGATCATTGTATTATTAGAAAAATTCTATCTGATGTTGTATGATCAAAGTATAATTGTATACCAATGCTCCGTGTAGCAAAGAATCTATTTATTAGTAAACAATGTCAGTTCCCTCCTGTTCAACATATACAGACCTGCATATTGAAAGAAGTAAAGGAGAAACAGTATATGCTAAGTGGGAGCGGTTTACTAATTGGGTACATTGTATATGTATTGTTACTTTTGATCTTGAACTAGGTCAAGCTATAGAGGTAACTATATAAAATATTAAGTATATTATTATTATTCATATTGTGCATAAAATTTCAGTATTACACATTTTTTTGTAAAATAGGCAGTTTATCCAAGTCATATACAACTCTCTGAACAAGAAAGATCCAATATATGTTACTTAGCATTTCCTGATTCTAATTCTGGTTGTATGGGAGATACCCAATATCATGTGAGATTAAGACAAAATGGAAATATGATTCAAGATACTTCAGCCCTACGAGAATATAATAGAAAATCGCCTTCCTTTCTGCAATGTGATAAAGACTATTACTGGGGTTATGTATATTTTCGTCAAGTTAAAGACAAATCTTTACCAAGAGGTTACTTCCAGAAGGTACAAAGTTTTAAACAAATGTGTATCTATACAGATATCTAATGAATAAAATAAACATACATTATTTTCAGAGTATTGTCATAATTACAAAACTGCCATTTATAAATTTATTTTGTGAGTTATGTGCTCTGATTGGACCAGAATTTTTTGATCGTGGTAATGTGGTGATGGAAGCAGTTGTACGAGAAATAGATCGCTGGCCTCTTCCTGGTACTGGTCAGATTGTTCATTTACCTCTTATGGGTGTTCTATTCCAGGTTTGTGTTAATGTGGGAATATGCATTTACATATAAGTTATTTTGAATCTAATGTAAGCAAATTACATTTTTTATTTTAGACATACATTCCAAATCAAAATTATAAGGCTGCTATACCATGTATTGCAGCAATGGATCATGCACCAAATGTACATGCAACACGGAGATTGATCTTAACATCTGCTTATGAAGGGGACATGTTCAAAACTTTGGCTAGTGTTGTGAGTCACATCCATCTATTATGGGAATTAGTATTACTTAGTGAACCTATTGTAGTAATGGCTTCCTCACCAACTACATGTTCAGAGATGGTACAAGCACTTGTTGCGTAAGTATTTAGATATAAAATAATGATCTTAAACAAAAAAATAACAACTAGGAATTACCAATAGTTTATTTTATTAGGATGATAATGCCATTGAAATATTGTGCTGACCATCGTCCATATTTTACAATTCACGATTCTGAATTTAAAGAATATACCACAGATGCTCCTACTCCACCTGCTGTAATCCTAGGTGTTACAAATCCATTTTTTGCTAAGACTCTACAACATTGGCCTCACATCATTAGGATAAGTAATGGTGGAACTAATGGTAAGTTTTATTTATACAAAAGTAAGGCAAGCATGTACATTTTTTATGTATTTCAGAAACTCAAAAGTATAGGATAAAGAAATCAGAGAATCTCAAAGTGTTGGATTCAAAACCAGGTGTTTATACACAATATAAATCTTTTTTGCAAAAAGATAAAACAATACTAAAAAAACTTTTAAGAGGTATTCAAACAAAGAGACCCATTGAAGCACAAACAGCCCTTTTGAAGCGTCATTTAATGGAATTGACTGAAAGTTTCATGATTCCTTTAGAAAGATACATTGCTAGTCTTATGCCTTTACAAAAGGACATATCACCCTTTAAAGTAATAGTCTTTCAATTATTAGAAAAATCTTCAACTTTCCAAGTATATAATTTAAAATATATTTTGTCTTAGGCCACACCAATACCACAATTATTTAATCCAGATGACTTTCTAGCTACGTTAAGTAGTTCGGGACCGCAATTAACTACAGGTATAAAAGGAGATTGGGTAGGATTATATAGACGATTTTTTAGATCACCTAATTTTTCTGGCTGGTTTCATGCCAGATATACAGAATTAACTCAAAAATTACAAATAATACAGTTGGAAGCATTATCACAAGCTGTAAGTATTATTGCTTCTATATTTAAATTATATTTATTTTTTATATTTATTATATCATATATTAACATGTAGGATTTGAAAGCATGGGTACAAGGAAAGCAAGAAGTGGAAGTTGTTGACATGATCCTTAAAATTCGGCAGAAATTAGAGAAAAGTTGCATTAATGATGTATCAATTGATGATTCTACTAGAAAAAAGCTTCAAGAAAGAATAAATGACATTACGCATACATTGCCAGATGATTTACAAGTTATCTTAAGCCATGAGTCTTGACAATACGATTATATTATTAATTTTAAAACTCGTTAGTGATTCTACTTAGTGCTATTAGTTGGATTTGGGAACCAACATATGCCAATATCAGTGTAAATGCATAAGAAGAATCAAGCTTCCAATAAATGAAGCTTCTAGATTTTTAAATATTGATGATTGTAATATAAATAAGCATATGAATCATATACATATGGAAGGCATAAAAGGTGCAAATTTAAATGCTGACTGAACTTGTGCTAATATTTTGGAAAGGTTTTAGTTATATTTTGTTTCTTCTATATAAGTATGTATATATAATACTCTGTGAAAATACTTATAAATAATGAATTATTATCTGATTTAGATATTAGTTAAAGGAAGAACTCTCCTGTATATTTTAAAGTTTTTACATAATTTTGATTTACTTGGATTATAATATTTTTATTCAACAATTATTTTTTATATATTTTATGAAACTTTCATTGAATTAACAAAATGAGTGTTTTCTTGAACTTCAGGAATTGTGGCATCATTTCATCTTTGTTTTATTCTGTTACAATATTTATAATCATATATTCAAATTTATCATTGTCTTTATATCTTTTTATTTTATTCTTAATATAAAATACTCCATTAAATGTTAAGAATCTCCTACATACATAAATATATATATGTAAATTATAAATTTGCTTGTTTACAATAGATGAAAATATGATCTATTGAACACACGCGTTCAAAATAAAAATTGTACATATAAATGGATATTAAGAATGTAATAAAAATTTATTTTAATAATATTATTGCTTTATTACTATACAGGGTTTTAAAAAGCAACGTATTTTTCATATATACTATGCTT
>JAIFRP010000031.1:3192015-3213715 GCA_032403825.1 Odynerus spinipes
ACAAGTTTTAATGTTTATATACAACATATACATTAAAACTTGTCAGTTTATTCAATGAATTTGGTGTTTTTACTGTGTTTGTTTCAATTATGCATTTTTCGATTAAATCACGTATATTGTATGCAAAAATGTAAAATATTTTAATGATTTAGAATAATGTTTGCAGTAGTAGATGGATTTAGAATTTCAATCCAATAACCATCTGGATCTTTAATAAAAGCAATACCTTTCATTTTACCATCATTTGGTCTCTTTACAAATTCAACATTCAACTGTTCAAATCTCTCACATGCTTTATCTACATCAGGTACTACAATACCAATATGACCTAAACATAATAAATAGCATATTAATATTATCTTTACTTTGCTATAATTTTTATAAATATTTATAGAAAAATTTTATAAAATATATGTTTTACCAAATCCTCTAGGTTCCGTATTTCCATTATGATATTTTGCGTCCGGATCTGTTTCTGTACCCCAATTGCTACAACAGAATAATCATATAACATCTACATATGCTTAATAACTATTAAATCAATGTTACTGATTATAATACATACTGCGTTAGTTCTATAGTAGCTTTTCTAGAAAATGTCCATTCAATGCTTTCTCTCCTGTCGGTCGGTATTTCTTTTGGATTTTCATAACCAAGAAAATACAGAGAAAATTTCATTTCTGGGAAGTCTAATTTTTGTAACAAGTGCATTCCAAGAACTTCTGTATAGAAAGGTAATGATTTTCTTGGATCTTTAATACGATACATTGTTTGTTGCATGATGTATCCATTTGTTGCTGGACCTGAATCTTTGCAAAGCTCACGGGCTTCACTGTTGGTCAATCCAGAAGGTTCACCCATCTAAAATAACATTTTTTTATAAATCAATTAATATTGAACTTTTCTTATATTTATCATAATAGTTACATGTTCTACTACTAATCGATTATCTTATAGATAAAATATCATTTCGTCCAAGGTCATAATGGAAGACTTTTTCCAAACTATATAAAAATGTTATATGGGTGTGTACTTATAGAAATACACAAACTTACTTTATAATTTCGAAGTATAACATAATAAATATGCGTATAGTAGAAATATCATAATTTTTAAGTGTATGTTTTAGGATAGCAAAGGTTAGTTATGCTTCAGATTACGTTGTATTTTATTCGACACCACGAATTGTCGCAGTTCATATAACAGATTTGCCCTAGAAATAAACTGCGTAATTTAATAAAGATTCGTACGTTTTACGTTTCTTACCTTCTCTAAAGTCGTAAAAAGAAGAACCGAATATCGTTCACTTGCGAGACGGAAGTTGCGCGCACGATTAAGGATTCACGCTGTATCGTAAAAGTGGAGTATCTTTCATTAACTTGTGGCTACCGTCTGCTCCATTTACCTTATCTGTCAAAACTGACAAATCGAGCGAAGGATCTTCTCGATTGATTTATAAATTGTTAGACGTTACTGACAAACAAAATGGCACACTGGTTTCATCGTAATAATTTGAAAGCAACGACAAATCAAAAGTTTGAATTTAAAATTAAAAATCCTACAGACGCTACTAAAAAACTTTGTAGGTTAGTATGTTTAAAAGAAAAGTGAATATTGTAGATCAGTATTTATTGTGTATAAATCAATAACAGTTATCCTTTTTACATTTCAGTGATTTGAAATTATCTAGAAATCGTCTTCTGGATTTAATAAGAAATGCTAATAATACGAGTGACAGTATAGAACCAGCTTTTTTAAGTTATCTCAGTTTGTTATACGGATTTATATGGGAGATAAATACTTCAGAAGAGCATGTGGGAAGGCCTAATCTCAGTAAACTTAGAAACATTCTTGTATTCAAATGGACCCATACATTACTTGGAACACGTACCTTGTAATAGAATTATCTAAAATATTTGCAAGATATATAATTTACAATGATCATCAAAATTGTTATCTTTTTTTATAGTTCGGGTGCTGATTCAGTTTACGAAGCAGCTAACATGAGTGTAAATGTGGGCCTTTGGTTTATGAAACATGCGGCTATGATTGCTGCAAAGGACGAGTAAGTTTTTATAAGGAAGAAATAATAAATATTTTCTAAACATTTTTTTGTCATGATGTAGCATAACAATGAACGAGGCAAAAGATGTACATACTATGTTAAGACGTGCTGCTGGTATATTTACATTTGTACAAACTGAATTTCTACCTCAATTAGCAAATCCTCCACCCTTGGGAAGTGATTTAGATCCACGTGTAATAAATGCATATGTCAATCAATGTACTGCAGAAGCGCAAGAAGGTTTGTTTTTTTCTCTAAAACTTATTCTGTTATTGATATGAATATCAAATGATGGTAGTATTGTATTTTAGTAACTGTGGCAAGAGCAATGGAGCTAAAACATAATGCAAGTTTAATATCGGCACTGGCAAATGAAACAAGTAAATTATTCTTAGATGCTGCTAACACATTACGTGCTTTTAAACCAGAAATATCTGCTCAATGGATTAAATATTTAGAATTAAAAGCAGCATTTTATCAATCTTATGTAAGGCATATATATTGTAAGATAATCAATTTCAAACAAGAAAATATATTTAATTTAAGTATATCCCTATAGGCATATAATTACTGCGGAGAAAATTTATTGGCTATGGATAAATGTGGGGAAGCAATTAGGGCATTACAGGAGAGTGATGCCTGCCTTAAAAAAGCAAAAATATTATGTCAAGAATATGGAAAAACAAATGGCCCTGCACCTTGTGTAAAACCTGATCAACATACTGTATTTAAAAGATTGGCTCCTACAGTAAAGCTCACTTTGGACAAATGTAATAGAGAAAATGGTTTAATGTAAGTTTGCTATTTTTAATTGCTATTAAAAGTATTTTTTAGTAATAAATAATTATTTTTAAAAATAAAAATATTTAAAATACATTTATGCAGATATCACCATACAATACCAGGAGAAATACCAACTTTGGATACTAAAGCCACCTTTGGACTTGTTAGTCCTATCGATTTTCAAATGCCTTCTCCTAATTCTATATGGAATTTAGGTGTTTATAAAGTATTAGTTGGGATCAATCCTGCTAAAGTTGAAAAAGAGCAGGACTTACCTCCTGTTAAAGAAGAAGCTGTTCATCAAAGCAGTAAGGAACCAAAAAATGAAAGTGGATGTGTATTGCAGTAAATGTTTTAATATATTTTCAAAGTTACAGTGTATGTATCTTGCAAAAGTTTTATACATAGTACAACTTCTTTAAATTTATTATGGTATTAATAAGTTGTCGTAAGCTTATAAAAATTGCATTTCAAATTAACAAATAGAAACATAAGTACAGATGCTTAGTTGCTTAGCCTTTGGTGCTGTTTTAACATTTAGTTCCTCACGTGCATATACTTGATTGCAAAAATTATCAAATATGAAGCTAAGAGAATTATTTAACACTTTGTAATAACATAAAGCAGTAGATATAATCTACATGCATATCGAACTTTTACGTGTAGTGTGAAGACATCTATTATCACTTACAGTGAAAAATTGTATTATTAATATTATCATAACTATAAGTGTTAAAGCTATCGTTATTTTTGTTAACATTATTTTTGCTTAAGTATTGTTTAAGTTATTGTGAACTGTCATTTCTCTGTGATTTGAGACATGCGCACAAAAAAAATCTGAGCTAGTCGATTTCTATATAAATAATGTTTTTACACCTGCAATTATGTGCAAAAGTATAATAAAAGTTAATGCATTGTACACATTTCAATGGGAAACAATAACTTTTTTTATACATTTTTAACAAGAACTATTTTTGAAGAAGAGTATTTAAATCAAGTTATGTAAGCTGTACATAAAATGTGTATTTAAATACTACTCAGTTTTAAAATAAACAATGCATGCTAGAAGAATATTATGTAAGAACGCACTAGCTATAAGTTATTAAACTTTATTATATAAACTTTCTAACCAGACTACTGAGCTATGATTTTTTATATTTTAACTTCCTCATTTTATTCATTTCTTGTTTAATTGAGTTTTATTGATTATAGATCATTATCTTTTTAAATACTGAGATGTGCATTATCATGAAGTTATTTTGATGTGATAAGATATTGTAAGATTAACTCATGTATGTGTATGTTAAAAGACGTTATCTTTATTATAAGATCCGCTTTTTTAAGTATTATGTTATTTTAACGATATACCTGAATATATCGAAGTATTTTTTAAGAATGAATAAAATGACGCTAAAGAAAATAATTCTGCCAAATTATTTTGAATTTATCTTCTTCGATAATCTTTGTCAATTTTCCTTTTCAATTTCAATAATTCATCCAAATTTATCGGCGAACGGACGTCAGTATAATACGTACCTCTCACCTTTCATCCCCACCACTTTAAACCGAAGACATCCGGTACGGCTTAGTGATATCAAATCTTCCTTGGTCAGTCTGCTATTAGCGCGCTTACATGCGTGTTGGGGAAAGTGACGTACGCAAGAATGTAAAGTTTCGTATCTTCCAATCATCCACCATAATTCATTTCACTTTCTGCTGCAGTGTCAGTGACTGTGAAATATACAACGAAAGTTCCAAAGTACAACGAATTGATTACCTCCAGTAACAAAAAAGTTACAATATTGTACCATAGGTTACGTCTACTCTGAAGTGTAGTGAAAGTATTTTGTGTCTTTGACCTAATTACTCCGTTTCCCATGATACTACATGATTTGATCATGGTATACACCTGACACATTCCAAGGAGAACATAATTCTATCTCTCCTGAAAGCGCACAGGAATAATTTCGCATGAAAATTTAAATTTCAACTACAATGAGCAAAGACACACGTGACGTAATCCGTGTAGGATCTCGGAAGAGCGAGGTGAGTGCAAATTTTTTCAGCTTTTAAAAACATACGTCATGGCAGTGTTATTACGTGAATGCTAATTAAACAATCTCTTTGTATCATCGACAATACATTGAGTTAGCGATAGCACATTTCTAAATTCTTTTCAATTATGAATTTCAGATTACCTTTCACTTTTTTAAATGCATACCATTATCCTTTTGAACCAATCATCCAATTCCTGATATGTAATAAAAATAACAGGACTTTCTCTATCATTTAATTTGTATTTTACATTCGTTTCTATTGAGTTACTTTATTACAAGTCATGCTTTACGTATTTTATGCTCACTACATGCTTAGTCAGCAATTTTCCAAATAGTAAATGTCAATGATAAGCACTACTTTTGATATCAAAGATTTACATATATAGATATAGAGATAATTGTTTTATTTTATTTGATCACATGTCCTTTCATTTTTATCATATATTCTCTATATAACATTATTTGCGGATAAATTATTAAATCATATATATATATATATCAAATATTATCATTTACACGCTATATCTTTATAAAATACTTTTAATTTATATTTTTAGTTGGCACTGATTCAAACAAGATATGTAATAAACTGTTTGAAGGATATTCATCCGAAAAAGGAATTTGAAATAGGTAAGGAAAAATATAATTCATACATAATTATATAAGAGTTCTTGATATAAAAAACAAAGAATATACAACAATAATAATGTTTTGATATGGAAATTTGGTTAGCATTGTATATTATGCAGCATACTGATGTACTGATCTTAAACTGAAGTTCGAAATATTACGTAACACTTGAAGCATTCGAGGTCAATACTTGTTTTATTGTTAATACGTTCTATGTATGTGTATTTATACTGAAAATAAATTTGATTTATATATACATTATATGTTTACAGTAACAATGAATACAAAAGGAGACAAAATATTAGATAAATCGTTACCAAAGATTGGGGAAAAATCTTTATTCACAGAAGAATTAGAACTTGCTTTAGAAACTGGACGTGTTGACTTTGTAGTGCATTCGTTAAAAGACTTACCTACAACACTACCAGAGGGCATGGCTCTTGGAGCAATATTAAAGTAAGTAGACATTATATTGTTAATAAATACTTATATGTTATTGTTATTAACTTTGCAACAACATTTAGATAGTTTTTTACACCTATTAAATACGTATGTGTTCATACAAAAATTTGTTTCTTATGTAGCCTTGAACACACAGTTTATACTATATTTGAAATTAAAATGTATTGGGAATTATCATACTCATGAAAAAAACATTGTCTGAAGCAAAGAGTTTATTCTTTGTCTTAAGATGGCATCGTTTTGTCTTGATTTTATCGTTACAAGATTCTACAAACAAAAATTTTATTTAGGCGCGAAGATCCACGTGATGCGGTTGTGATGTCAAAAAAATACAAGGACAAAACATTATCTACATTACCCAAAGGGAGTGTTATAGGAACTAGTTCATTAAGAAGATCGGCACAATTAGCTAGAAATATGGAGCACTTGACTGTTCAAAGTATACGGGGTAATTTAAATACTAGATTAAAAAAACTAGATGATAAAAATAGTCCATTTGCTGCAATTATATTAGCTGCTGCTGGCTTGAAAAGAATGGGATGGGAAGAAAGAATAAGTCAGGTAATATTTCTACAAAAAAATAGAATTAATTATTATTTATAACATTATTAATTGTATCATTTTTGTGTTTATTGTTAGTTATTAGAACCAGAAGAAGCATTGTATGCTGTTGGTCAAGGAGCATTAGGAGTAGAGTGCAGAGAATCAGATTGGAAAATACTTGCTCTTTTAGAACCTTTGTATGATGTAGATACAACATTGAGATGTGTATGTGAACGATCTTTCCTAAAAACACTTGGTGGTGGCTGTTCTGCACCAGTTGCAGTTTGTTCTTCTTTAATTGGAAAAGATTTATCTATTACTGGAGCCGTTTGGTCTCTTGATGGTCAAACTTTAATAAAAGACACAATAAAAAGTAAACTTTATATACCAGATGATGATGGAGAACCTCCAAAGTAAGCAATTATTATATTTTTTAAACATTATTTCTCTCATATATATTTTATACATCATTTATTTTATTGGATAGGAAGTGCCCGTATCGAGAACCTCGCCTATATTGCAGTGTTGCACCAGGTAAGATAAGTAATATAAGTCTTTTTGGTGCTGAACAACTTGGTAAAGATATTGCTGCAAGTTTGATCAATAAAAATGCCCTTGAGGTGATGTTAACAGCAAGAAATGAAATTTTAAATTCTGAATGAAAATGTATACACGTTGCAAAAGTTAATTGTTCCTGACAATGGTGCTTTTAGGAGATATAGAATTATAAAGAACGTGGTATAATTTAAGTTACTTTATAATTTCTTTTTTAAAAGTTGTAGATTATCATAATTCTTATTTGAATTGTTTAATTGGACAAAAAACATTTTTCATGTTATTATTGCATAAAGTACACATATATGTATACATATGTGTTTTTTCCACGTTTTCAATATTTGCAATACATAAAAATATATATTTATTATATTTATAAAGTCTAAAAGATCCAATGCAATGATTATAATGTGCTGATAATAGCAATAGATTTGAATCTATATTGTAAATAAAAACTTGATATTTCATTGTATTTGTGTAATCTGCAGATCCATGACCAATTACTATTACACATACATATTGTTGAAATATACATAAAACTTCTAATATGTCATTCTATGTATTAAATTTACAAATGAAAATAGACATTCAATACTTATCTGATAAATACATAAAAATGTCAGCATGTACATTATCTGTATATACTTTTATACATGTATAACTTAAAGTATCTACTTTCACATTTATGAACATATTTCTTTGTAAATATAAACCTGACATGAGTGAAATTACACGGTATCAAATTTTGTAAATTAAGATTTTATTCAAAAATACAATATGAAAATAATGATCGAAGTTTCATTTTGTGGAAAGAGAAGAAAAATATTTCAATATAAAAGATGCCAATATTTGTATAGTAATAAAATAGATATTGTTACTTAGAAGACATTAAATGGAAAAACATTGAAACAAGTTTCAAATTATAATTCCAGCTTGCATGTTTAATTTGTTAATAATATAACTTCGATCGTTATACTTATTTTCCTTTTGTTATTAATTAATAATTTTCTATTTTATAATGTAGAGGCTCGATATATTCTCATATACACTGCCATTGTTTGACATTTTTGAATATATGTAATACAATTTCATAATATTTTGTGTATTGACATATCAATTTTTTATCAAATTCTTCCATATGTAAAATAATAAACATTGCTGTTGCTAATTAATTATATTATAATCAATCTTTAAGAGTGATCAATGAAGGATCTAAAGACACCCACAATGATATAGTATTGTCGAATATCAATTGTAAAGTATCTTGTATAAAATCTGTATAAATTCACCTTTTATTTAACCAATTTGGATTATTATGTATACAAATATAATTATACGTGAAACTGAGAAAAATAAAGTCTCTAAATAGTTAAAAAATATTATATAGAAGTTTCTGTAAACAGTATCTGGAACAAGTATAGGAAGCCATGCAAATTGTACATACTATATTATATATTAATAAAGAAAAGGAGAAATGTAACATTTGCAATCTTATATTTTATAGTAGTTAAATTAGAAGGTGTTAGTAAAGTTGCTTAAAATATTCCTTTTTATATTCCATACATTTTATTTTATTTTATATTATACTAATAGATATAAATCCTTGGATATCATGTAAGATCACGCTAAGTAACTTTGATAATATTTTTTATTAGTAACATTTAATTTGTGCTCATGCAATATAGGTACAACCACTTCTTTGCCTTATGAATAGAAACTGTATAACATCCTTATTGCTTACATTGTGCAATGCAGTTTTATAAGAATAGAACATTCTTTTTATACAAAAAATAACTGTAAGTGTCTCATGTGCTAGTTCATACTATAGAAAATAATGTCACATATAATGCTCTGTTCATTACAGAGATTCTTCTAACACAGAGACCTTTTAATCATAAAGTAGAAGATATCATTACATACATGCAAGCAAATACTTAAAGAAACATGTCAGTAATAATAAAATCGATTGTTGAGATCTCCAAGAAACAATACTAATCTTATTGTATATGCACAAGCTGGATAATTGAAGTTATCCAATTTAACACAATTTATTAACAATTACTGCAAGTTTTCAATTAAGTATATATCTATGCAAATTAGGTCACGGTAACTTTCTTTATATATCTAATATATTGTTCACAATTATTTGAACTAGAATTTTTAACTTTGCGAAACAACAGAGACATGTAATCTGGAATTTATATAATTTTTAAAGGAAGATTATTCTTTGATGACTAGAGCTACTTCTATTATAATTTTATAACAGTTAGAAATGCATGAAATAAAAGCATATCATACATGTGAATATAAAGTTGTATTTATAACTCCAACTTATCATAATATAAAATGAATATTTCTTGACTATCTTATAAATTATGCAAGATTATCATAATTACCAAAAATGCAAGTTATGGTGGCGACTACAGTATGCAAAATGAGTGTACACATTCTACTAATGCCAAATTTTATTTAAAAATCCAATGTGATTCTATAGTACTTTATTCGACATCTTCTTCCGTCATTGTCGTTTGAGATACTAGCTTCTGTAAAAAAATATTGGAAAATAAACTTATCTATCTTCAAATAGTAAGCATAAACAATAGTTGTGCATATACATACATGGCCAACAGATGGTATTCTTTGCAACAATAGATTGAAGACTTGAGGTGGCAGTGTTTTTTGAAGAACTTGCAACAAGTGATCAGGTTGACCACAAACTGCAACTGCATTGGCTAAATGTTCAATTCCACTTTCTACGTTACCATACATAAGACTTTCTTCTCCAAGTTGAACCTGACAATGAGCGTTAGCATGTAATTATAGCGTATATTATAACATATACTTTATATAAGAATATTTTCATAGCACTATAAAAAATATAATATTAACCTCTTGTAAAAAGAATCTCTGCACTGTTTCGTGATCCTTTAAATCCGGTATTTTAGAACTTGACTTTTGTGCTTGTTTCTTAGCTCGTCTGCCTATAATATGAATAAAAAAAATGATATAACAATATGATAATAAATTGCATTGATTTCTACCACATGAATAAAATATAATTCATCAAATGTTATTTAAATAAAGAACGATAATTTACAATGATTTGTTAACATCAATATGAACATAATAACATTCAACTTTAATATATTACTAGGAATTAAATGAAGTCCACTTAAAATTCTTTGTATTGATTTTATTTTCTCTCAGGTCAAAGTTCTATCGTAATCGCTTAGCTTTTTGTGTAAGCACGTGAGCGGTTTATCTGATGTAAGGAAATAATTGTCGAGAGCATGTGAATTCTGCGAAATCTCTAAACTTACGTTCACGGAGTTTCTTTTTGAAATCTGGATCACTACGCCGTTTCTGGTCGAAGTAAAAACAGTAGCCAACAAAAATACTAGCGATGCCAACGGCAATACCCACTGCAGCTTTTGAAATCATGGTCATTTTGACAAATAACTTTAAATAATATAATGACGAAACTTATAAACGCCTCATCGCAACTTCGACCATCATGGAAAAGGCTACCTTCTCCCTAATACGAACGAAACTTAGTCACTCACAACTAGAGTTAGGGCACGTTCTTTTGAGCAGTCACTAGAGGGGGATCATTCGAATTTTCGCTTTGCGGATTGGTTGAACATTTGTTAGTAACCAATCCGTAATCTTCAAAATATGGAAACATACTTCAGCTTGTACAAAAGGGGAAACAATCATCGGACCAAATTCCGAGATGATCGAAGCGCTACCTAGTTGTAATTTCGTCTTTTGCGCCGAATGAACAGCAGTAGCAGCAAGTAGCAGTATAAACGTCCAGAAACGTTACGAAATATTGGTTCGAAAGGAGCTCCTGTACAATGTTGATAATACAGAGTCCGCTAAAAAAATCACATGTATATCCAGAGGTCATTATTTGTGAATTTCGTGATCGATCGATTTTAATGGCTGGGACTCGTTTTGAAGAGAATCTTATAAGTTATACAACCGACCAATCCAGTCGTTGAACTTTATGTCATTGGCGGGTAATACCGCTGCGCTCATCACACGTTAGTCTACTACGGGACTTCATGGAGTAAACCACAGTAAACATCGGTTGGTGTGACAGTGTACAGTATATACTTCTATATACGTAAGCATATTCATCGTCCGCATACCACGTGACAGTTTTAGAATGCGCTCTACATTTAAAGGAGAGAACTATATTACCCGCCAAAATACTTAGTACGAGTAAGAGCTAAAAGAAATGTATAGACAGGATATTTTATATATTTCTTAATTATTTTTAATGTATATAATAAAATAATAAGAATATGCCATTGATAAAGAAACCAATGCGATATGCACATCCCGAGGGACATACGGATGTTTGTTATTATACTGGAAAAGGGTGAGTAAATAGTCTGTAATCGTGATGTTAACCACTTTGCACGATGTTAGATGTATATTGTTATAACTTGTCTATTTATTTTTAAGGGGAGGTCTCATCACTTGTGGTTCTGATGGAGATGTTAGATCATGGTTGAATTTATTAGATGACGATCCGACAGGAAGTTGTATAGCAGAACAAGCAATATCAGTAATATCAAAGGTAACAAAATATTATTTCTATTACTCATTGTGCTTTGAAGTCAATTTCTCTTAAATGCTGTATTAATGATATAATATTTTAGAAAGGGAAAATATATGTTGGTAATGATAACAACACTGTTCAAATACTTATTCATCCTGATCTTGAAAAAGAAGGAATAGTAACTAGATTTGCAGCACCAGTATGTGCATTAGCTAGTACAGCAAATAGTAATTACATTGTATCAGGAGGATGGTATGTTAGAATTATATAATATTATCAAATTTAATTTTTAAATTTAATTTTTAAATTAATATATTTTTTAGCGATATGAGAATACAAGTTACTGATATCAATACATCAAACAGCATAGAATTGGAAGGACACGAAGCTCCTATATTAGGTTTATCTTTGGATCCAAAAGAAGAATTTGTTGTATGTAAAATATGGTATAATATATTATGTTATGAAATTTTTATTTATTTACAGTAGTAACATTAAACTAAATATTATAGGCATCTTCCAGTGCAGATGGTTCTGTAAGAGTCTGGAGTATTAAGGAAAAACGATCCGTTAATATTTGGAATAATGTTGTACCAAAGTCTAACTCCTTTTTTACTGCAAAAGCTTATTGTACACCTAGTTTCCATCCCAAGGATGGAAGTTGCCTTGCATATCCACATAATAAAGATGTAATTATTGTAGAAAGATTGACTTGGAAAGAATCACATAAATTGAAATGTCCTAGTTTGAAATCTGTGAGTTTTTATTGTTAACTTTAATTTTAGTAATAAACTCAGAATATTTATTATAATATTTTCCTTTGTATGCAGGAATTTAGTATTTGCAAATTTTCTGAATGTGCAACAAGATTGGCTGCTAGTACAGTGTATGGAGAAGTCATTGTATGGAATACAAATGATATGGGATTGATAGGATATATTGAGCATCCACAAAATGCTAAAATTACTGCATTAGTGTGGAAGCCTAATAAACCAGATGAAATTTCATTTTGTGACAGTTCAGGACAGTTAGGTTGCGTCGAAGTGGTAAGTAAATTTGTATATCTTAAACATATATTATTTATTATACCCATTATTATATCATTTTAGGTCGAAAGTGAATCAGTAGATATGCAAAATGATGAATATCCTACAAATAAAGATATTTATCAAAATACAGAACTTCCATTAAATGATATTGGTGGTGATTATGATGATGATGATGATGGAGAAAATGTAATAAGTTTAAATAAAATAAAAGCATCTGTAGACCATGAAGATGATGAGAAGTCTGATATTATCTCAGAAAAAGTGCAAGATGATATCAAAACTTTTGTACCAGAAAAACGAATACAACCACCCTTTCAACCTGGATCCTCACCAATTCATTTATTATCACGATTTATGGTAAACATATTTTTTACTTATAATATAAATAAACTAATATCAATAGTATATATTTTTTATATCAATCATTATAGATGTGGAATGAAATAGGCATAGTAAAGTGTTTTAATGCAGAGGACGAAGAAGAATCAAGCATTGAAGTAGAATTTCATGATGTTACAGTTCATCGTAGCATACATATAAATAATTATTTAAAACATACAATTGCTGCTTTATCATCTTATGCTCTTGTGTTAAATTGTCCTATATCCGAAGATGCAGCAAGTAAACTTGTGGTGGTAGTATTACAAGGTTAGTTAATTAATAGTGTATTGCACAGACACATATGTATAGTGTTTCTGAACTATTTTAATCATCAAATTAGCTATTTAATGTAACAGAAACACTTTAAACTTAAGGCTGGGGTTCTGGAAATAAGGAATGGTCAATAGACCTTCCAGAAGGAGAAGATGGACAATGTGTTGCCGCAGGAGACAATTTTATAGCAGTTGCAACATCCAGAAGATATTTAAGAATTTTTATGATAGGTGGAACACAACGTGAAGTTATAGCTTTGCCTGGTCCTGTAGTTTCAATGAATGCAATGAGAAATCATCTTGTAGTTGCTTATCATGATGGACTAGGTAAGATACAGAGAACTGGATACTTTTAGGCACGACCACAGGGAGTACCTTATTTAATAGATACAATAATTAATACGTTTATCATTAATAGGAACAAGTGGGGATCAACACATGAGTTTACTTTGCATACAAGTACTTGGAGCACGTTTAAGAAATCAAACATTGAGTATTCCTCTTTCACCTTCATCGGATCTTATGTGGTTAGGAATATCTGATCTTGGATCTCCAGTTATAATGGACACAGAAGATGTTATTAAAATATATGATAAAAAATCTTGTTTATGGAGAGTTATATGTGATATGGATAGGCAGGTAAAAAAAATTAAATTATAATTTTATATATTTATTTATTATTGAATGTATTATTAACTTATGGTATTTTAAGCAGGGTAAAGGTAAAGCTGATCATTATTTTATAATCGGAGTGAGCGAAGAACGCCGAGTGATTAGTTGTGTACTATGTAAAGGAAGTTATTACCCTCCAACGACTCCGCGACCGATTGTTGTTGAAATAACTTTAACGATTCCTCTTTGTGAACCTGAATCAGAAAAAACAGAAAAAGAAATGACATTATGGCAATTAGGAAGCCAACCATCGGAAGAAAACGAAGCAGTATTATTTCTTATTGCAGTATGTAGTATTAATTTTTAAATTCTATCCCTGCATTATAGAATCAGTAATGAATAGTAAATAATCTTATTTAATCTTTGAATTTGCACAGCTGGCTTGTCGAAATAACGTAGAATATCGAGCAGTTGAATTATGTGAACAAATCGCATCGTCAAAAGTATTAGACTTGGCTATAAAATACGCAGCGCGTATTAATCGTACCGCATTAATGAAAAAAATAGAAGCTATTGCTGACACTAAAGAGCAACAAAATGAAGATAAGGAAAGCGATGTCCAAAATGACACAAAAAATTTAGATGAAAGTATTGTCGAGGACACGGAAGAGGTGGTTTTAACTCCAGTGACTGCTAAGAAACCAGAAGTAGAGATTAGGCCATTATCTATGAGTGACACTTTAAGAAGAAGTAATCCTTTCGTAAAGAATGCTAATTCACCATCGACAACAGGTGATGAATCGCGATGTTATTAATAAAGTTTTAATTGCAATATATTTATTTAAATGTTTATATTGCAGGGTTAATTGGACTCAGTAATGCACAAGAGAAGTCTCAGAAATCTGTAATAGACAAAAAGGCACCTGTTAAATCTAAACCAAAGAATGATGTAAAAAGAGAAACATTTGTTAGCTGGTATGCTAAGCAAAAGAAACATTTACAAGAGGAATTCCCAGATCATACTCCTGCAGAGTTAACGAAGATCGCTTTATCAAAATATAAGGAAATGTCTGCAACATCTATGCAAAATACGGATGAACTAACCGAAGGAAAAAAACGTAAACTATCGCAAAGTCCTGAATCAGATAATAATCAAACGAAACGATCGTATATCGAAAAACTAAGTAACTTTGCGTGTGATAAGTCGTGATATTTTTTATTTACTTTGTGATATGTGCATTTGATATACGACTTCTTATAAATTATTTTTAATACAATGATGTAGGAGTATTATAATTTTATAACTATTTTTTTATACATTCAGGAACAATATATGTAATAGATTTTAAAATTACGATCGATAAAGTAATTTTCATTTATATTTTAGAAGAATTTAAAGAAAAATGCGTTAATGTTATTGACCTAGAGTGAAATACATATACCCTTTTCATGTTACTCTCGTGTTCTGCCCTGTCGATAAAACAGATTGGTTGAAACTTTAGATCCGATTTTAGTCTGCTTCAATCTTTTGGACGAGTTGTACGTCAAACTTCGACAGTAGGAAATTCGATCGGAGTAAGATAAGACAAGGAAGTGACAAGACAATGTTGGAAAAAGCATTTAAAGGTAAAAGCGCTTAATAAATAGTGGAAATTATTCGCACGTTAATTTCGAGGTTGCTTCTAAATATAAATTCAAGTTAGGTACATAAATCCGCGCGTCTTTCATTGCATCATCAAGATGCCCGCATTAGAAAACGAAGCGCCGACCCTTAACAGTTTCAGGACTAATTGTTAATTATTAAAGTCTTAATTACTGAATTAAGACTCTCGGTTTTACACGATATAATGATTGTATTCGCGTGTTTTCGAAAAATTTCATTGTTCTAACGATAAACTCGCATATAATGATATAAACTGTAAATTATCGATTTATTTGCAAATATCGATAACGTATCAATTCTCGATCTGTTAGAAGCACATGATAATCGATCAAATGAAAATGAGATAAATTCAAAATTAATTTTCAGGAAAAGATATGTGCACATGTTAATGTAACAAATAACATACATATTTTTGCGGTAGTGCGAAATATTTGAATTTTATTATTTTATGCTTGACCCTTATTTGATTTATATTTGATTGCTAATTTAATTTGACTACCATCAAACGAATGACAAATATTTTGTTTTCGTTTTAAAAATTGCTGCGAATACATGTTTTTCACATAAAACAAAAAGCTATTGTTCCGATGTTTGAAAATTCATCGTAGTTACATATTTGTCTAGACTTCGAATAGATTGGGAAGTTTTGGATATCATCGTAAAAACACCTTGTACAGGTGATATTTGAAACTAACTGCTGCGTACACGTGCTACGGAAGATTGAAAATTTTATGTCGTGCTCAATGCCAATCGTACGTTCCGTTCATTACATTTAATCGTAGTCGTAGCGATTAAGCTTTATGAAATATGTATACTAATTTCAAATAGGAAGAATTCATTTTGCACTGGTGATAGGATTGTATGTACAATGCAACACGAAATACACAATAAGTATCATGGTTGCGATAAATTGTAGATATGCATGTACTTGGAATTGTCGCTTAAAGATATGCAAAATATAATTTGAATAATTATTCTATTCATTTGTAAATCGTCTACTTAATTATCTTTTTTTTTTTTTCAAAACAGACGAGCATAGACTTCGTCCCGTTAATTACCCTATAGATGTGTAGATAATGGTGTACCGTTAATGTTTTTCTTCGCGTTTAGATAAAATTTCGAAGTGTACAATAACGGTGCGAAAGAAAAAGTGCATCAATGCCACGAATTAATTACGCGTGCGCTTACTATATCATGCGGTCAGATCAAATTTGCTGGCATTGCGGTTTAGGTGTAGAGTCTTTGATAAAGGCCTTGGCGGACTCCGCGATATCTTTATTGTACTCTATAAAATAGATATTTTTCTTATTAACGAGCTAACAACTCGAAATTTTAGAACACCTGCGTATTTACCATCGTAGATAGCTACGTGTTCAACTCGCGCGCCTGCCTTCGCCATAACTTTGTTTTCTTCTTTTTTTCCCTTTTAGATCATGTTCCGCTGGATGTCATTCAGGATGCGATGGGATCTATGGGCCCTTGGCATATTGTTATTGCTGTAGCACTTTCTCTCGTAAAATTCCCAGTCGCTTGGCATCAACTCTCGATCGTATTTCTGGCACCGCCGACGACTTTTTGGTGCGTCTCACCAGAATCCGCAACTAACGAGTCGGTGAAATATAAGTGTTATGTTGATGTTGGAAATGGTACCATGGATAAATGTACTGATTTTAGATACGACAAACGAGTCTTTCGGGAAACTATTATAACGGAGGTTCGTTCAACGATCGAATGACGTATCAATGTTTCCTTATTTAAATATAATAATATGGACATTTTTTATTTATAAAAATCAATGTCTCACTGTTTTTGTTATAGTGGGACTTAGTTTGCGATAGAGAACAGCTAACAAATCTCGTACAATCTTGCACGATGTTCGGCGTTCTCATGGGTAATTTTTTGTTTAGTTCGGTGGCCGATAGGTATAGCAATTATGTTATTATTATTCTTTCGCATGCTTCTTGTGTTAAAATTAACTAAAAATTTAGCTAAATATTTTTAGGATCGGACGTAAGAAGCCTTTGATGATTGCAATAGCGTTGCAATCGATAACGGGTGTTGTAAGTGCATATGCCCCGTGGTACGAACTGTTTCTTCTATTCAAATTCATTTCTGCACTTGCTACGGGCGGAACAATGTTAGTTAGTTTTGTCTTACGTAAGTTTCTCGTCATTAACATATATTTCAAACGCAAATTATATTCTACTTGTATATCTTTTTTATTTGTATTTTTTTTGTTTTTTTTTACAGTGATGGAAATCGTGGGGATAGAATGGCGATCACCGATGTCGGTTTTGTTCCATGTACCATTTATACTCGGTCATATTATGACTCCTCTCGTTTCTTATTTAACGCACACATGGCAAAAATTTCAACTGGCTATCTCCATACCTGCTATCTTTTTATTATCTTATTATTGGTAAGTACAGGGAGAGTTTATATATTAAATAGTTGCAAACAAATTATTGATGGGATTTAACAAAAAAATTTAGGATAATCCCAGAGTCACCTAGGTGGTTACTCGCCGTCGGTAGACCCGAGGAAGCAGAGATAATTTTAACAAAAGCTGCCAGACGTAATAAGGTACCATTAGAAAATGTAAAGAGAGCCATCGAGTCGCACGAATGTCAAAAGTCGACTCGCCAAACGAAAAATAAAAATTACAATTTCACGCATTTGTTCAGAACGCCGAATATGAGATTAAAAAGTATTTGTATATTTATTAACTGGTTCACTTGCGGTAGCTGCTTCTTCGGAGTAGCACAATATATGGGTACTCTCGATGGAAATGTATTTATAAATGTTGCTGTCTCAGGTAAATTTTTAATGATGTTATTTCTTAGATTTATAAAATAGAATGTTTAATATCATTTTCATGGTATTTATAGCTGCTCTCGAGTTGCCAGGAACCATGATCGTTCTCTTTTTGATATCGCGAGTTTCTCGTTTAAAAATATTGATGGGTGGCAATTTCTTGACTGGTTTAAGTTTACTTTCGATGATATTGGTAAGCGATCCCACTGCCAGAGTTTGTTTGGCGAGCATTGGCCTTGCTGGTATAGCTATCAGTTTCCCAACAGTATACTTATACAGTAGTGAAATATTCCCGACTGTTGTTAGAAATATTGGAGTTGGTTTAGGTAGTGTGTGCGCTAGACTTGGAAGCGTAATCGCACCATATATTGCTACTGTGGTAACGTATATCGTAATATCTTGTATATACTATTATTTAATTATATAAAATATGTCTTAATTATTTATAATAATTTTAGGGTAACGTTCAACCCTGGTTACCTCCTGTCATATTCGGAGGAGGACAATTAATTGGAGCTGGTCTCTGTTTGTTATTACCGGAAACAATGGATTGCGAACTACCCGAGACTATTCAAGATGGTGAAAACTTTGGAAAGTACGTTTGACATAATAAAAACTTTATCAATTTTATATATCAAGTTTTTATTTTACTATTACGAATTCCATGTTTGTAGGAAGACTGCTGCACAAGATACGTCTTGAAAAAAATATTGCAACGCTTCGAGATTTATTTGTACGATGAAAGTGAATACATTCAAAAATATCCCTTCGATTAATTACATTGACGCAGATTATATTTAAAAAATCGAGTATTCATGTTTTACCAATATTTATATACATTCGTATATACTTAGTATTAGAGCGTATAGTTAATATTTCTTACTTCGTAAAGTGGTTTATAATGTGTCTAGAAGAGTATCAAATAATAATGTAGGTATATTTAGAAATTTTATTTCTAAGCATTTAAGAATAATCATGTTCCTTATTTGTCACCTGAGATTTTATCGTGCAAGGGAAATGTCGATCATCTTATGCTAAATTATCGTATACAATAATTCTTTTAAATTATACTATTTTTGTGTATAATTTATATTTTTTTATATTAAAAATAATGGTATTCGAAGCAAATCTAAAGCAGATCTATGATTGTATATACAAATTACACGTTAAAAAATATATATGTACCGATAACGTAATATTGTATGAAAATTACAATATTTTTTGCAGAATTTTCTCATAGAGTCTTTTCATAAAAATTTGATTCATATAAGAATCACGATTCATATGATTTCGTTGAATGTACATTCCATTTAAAAATAATAAATATAATTAAGTCAGCCTTTCATTAATTATGATACATAAACTGTAAAATGTACCGTAATGTACAATATCACCCATTTAATTTGTAGTGTGGCCTAGGTGAAGAACTTTATTAGGCAAAACGTTTACTACTCCATTTGTCTTTTTGTGCACAGCATCAAACATTTGATTTCCATATTTAACGGTACTGCTTAAGGAGTCAAACCAAGATGACACCATACTCTTGGATGGACCTTTTTCTGTATTATTTGGAGTTCCTGAAATATGAAATAGATATTATGTAAAAAGAAACTCAAACAAAAAAATTAAAATATATTAATGTCATTAAGCATTACCCACCTATCAAGAATTTAATAATTGCCTTGTTCACAGCATCTGGCTGCTCTTGATGTGGGAAATGACGTGCTCCTGTAATTACTTTTACGCTAAACTTCTCTACATATTCTGAACTTTGGATTATGCTTTCAATTGTCACAGAAGGATCTTCATTACCAACTATCAGCAATGTTCTTGTAAAAATTGGATCGCAAGCTTCCACATTTAACCTTGTAAAAGGAAGATTGCGATAATAATTTATAGCTCCGGTCCAATCTTCTGTAAAGAAACATGATTTATTTATTTTTTTAACTGCTAGCAGATGCATTATATTAATTTCAAAGATATACTAACCTTTTCTACTAAAGCTATATTTGTATGCTTCCATATAACTTTTTTCACTATTTGTGTTGTCTATTTTAAGATGTTTGAACGTATCATTGATAATCGATAGATCTTCTTTCAGTGCATCTATTTCAGGTAAAATTGGTAATCTACTAAAATGCAGCCATCTGTGATGTATAATATCATTTATATTATAAATAACATATTACACATTTGAGTCTATAAATATTATACTAATTAGTTTATACTTACTTTTCATCAAATACAGCACCTTTCGATATTCTATTCCAATACAAATTAGGATGTGGACTAGAAATAGCTATAAATTTGGATATTATATCTCCGTGTAAGGCAACCATGTACCATCCCAGAAGACCACCCAAATCGTGACCAATTATACTGCATGTTTTCACATCGAAGGTTGCAATAAATTGTTTTAACTCGTTTATTATAATTTCAATTTTATAAGAACGTTTATAGGCTGGCTTATCGCTGTCGCCAAAGCCTTTCAGATCGATAGCTACTACCCTATAAAAGCATAAGAATATTAATAAGTCTAATAATGCAACTAGTAAAGTGACATTAAATATCATACCTATGATGCTCCGCCAAAACTGATATTTGTTCCCTCCAAGATAACCAGCAATCAGGAAAACCATGAAGTAATAAGAGAAGTGGCTTCTCTACCTCTCCTGCCTCCACATAATGGAATTTTACACCCTAATGAAGCAATATTAAAGTTCGATTACTTCAATTTCTTCTGTATGAATATATCAACAATGGTTACTACTTCAAATTACGCGCGCTCGAAGATGTCATATGTGGTCGATCGATAATCGATCTACCCACAAAAGAAAGAGACGATGTTTTACGCTTCTCTTAATAGTCAATAAAAACTATATGGCTATTAAATGTTTTTTTATCCAAGATAAGGGATAATTAACTCCTATTGCAATGAAGTCTCGCCTCCCCTCGTAAATCGATCAATCAAAATCATCGAATCAAAGTTCAACAGCGGCGTGAAAAGTTCGACGTCAAAATCACGTCTAGACGGCGAGAAGTGAGCGGCACGTGTTATAGCAAACGAAGCTTTTTTTACGCACTTTCGATTATCGAATCGATCACGCGAAAAAAAACGACACGGGAATACTTCCGAAAAAGCTAACAATAATCTGACCGCTCACGTGAGAGTGTATCGGAGGTCAAGTAAGACAAAATGTATAACAGCAAAACGACTTCTCGCTGTCTCTTTCTCTCTCTCTCT
>JAIFRP010000031.1:3214188-3227372 GCA_032403825.1 Odynerus spinipes
GGGGCTTCTCTCCGATCAACTTTTATACTACATTTAGAAGCACATACATATAATACATCCGTACGAACGTATGTAACGTATTTTAAACATATGCGCGGATATTCGATTGATTTGCACCTTCAAATTTGTTCACTTTTTAAGAACGGAAGACTTCGAGTCAACAATGGAAACGAAGATCGTTCGATCGATGAAGTTAAAAAAAGGTAGAAGTAGATTAACGCGCGTGAACACTCGCGAGGTTAAGACACCGCCGTCGTATACTCTCCGTGTCTCAGAGACGTCGTAGTTCTTCGGATAAAGTGGAACAAATATCACTGACCGAAGCTTCCGATCGTAAGAGAGCGCGAAGGCCATCGTCGGTGCCGAGGTATCTTCTTATCTATTTCGATTCGAGGCATTTGCATCGAGGCGAATTTATCGACGAATGTGTTTCGTCGTCGTCGTCATTGATGCCTCCGTTGAATCATAAACTTCCTGCTTCGTATTCATCTTCTGCTTTTTGCTTCTTTACAGCACGCTTAGAGCTTTAGAGAGTCCATTGTATTTGAGCAGAGGGTCTACCGCGCGACACCTACAGGACGATTCTAAGCATGGAAGGATGGGTACAAAGGATGGATCATCAGAAAAGATCCTCGATGGACCGTGACAAGAACGTCACGGACTTTCGTTTACTTTAGCATTTGCGTACGTGCTAGCGTAATTATTACTGACGTAAGATAGTACGATTTTGCGTCCGGCATGCGTGAATCATAATTTTTCTCTTTAAACCGCACTCGAGTCGAGATCGATCGTCGCTCTGATATCGGACGCGCTTATGTGTACATTAGTTTTGAGTCACGAAATTTCCCTCGAAGCCGATGGTTTCATTCACGGATTATCGATGATAGCGTAGGTAGCAATTTAAACACGTGGCTTGTGTTATTTAATCTTTTGTGTTAGCTCAGTTTTTGGTTTAACGCGATACTCGTGGTTGATTTTCTTTATTTGAAGTTCGTCACGCGTGTGAGCTAATGTTTGGGTTTTAACTTCAAAATTAGTATGTTTAATATACAGTAAGCTTTCTAGGCGATCTTTACTTTATTTATTTTTGTTAGAAGCGTACGTGATTTTTCACGATTTTGCTGCATACGTGACGATAATCATATGCTTGGACAATACCGTAAAACTGGTTGCTCGTGATTAGGGGCTTTGTAAAATGAATATTCGTAGCCTTTACAAGACACAGTCGGAAGAGGCAATTTTATCGTGGCTTTAACATCGTGTATTTATATTATATCAACGTTACATCCTAGTTTCAAAAAAAGCCCGCGGCTTCGCGAGAAGAACGAGGGTAGAGAGCGAATACGCGAACGCAAGCGAGTTTTATACATCAAACGATTCGATTACAATCTCATTTTGTTTGTTCCATTCGGAAGGATCCTCGTTTATTTTCTCGGCTCGCTTGTTTGCCGCATCCGACGCTTCGGGCGATATCAGTTCTCTCTATGCTACTTTTATTACATTTTCTACGTCGGATTTTCTTTTTCGCTCATACTCGTATTCGTATTGCGGGGGTTATCAACGTTCACGATCCGTATCAACGAGCGGTTTAACGATTTGTTAAAGCGATTAAAAGGGAATGTATTAACGAGACGAACGGATGGACGAAGTAATTTTATATTCGTTACGAGGTTTTTCGCATGAATCGCGTAAATAGTAGCAGTAATGATATTTATGTTACGTTTCCCATTAATATTTGATCTTGGTAATTAGTTCACAAATAAATTGAATATTAATTTGTTTTCAGGAACCGATTTGAAACGAATTTCATTTTAGACGACGATCAAAAGTACTCTACGTTACCGACGTGATCCATCTGTAATCCGATTTCTTTGAAGAGTCCGCAGTTACCGAACGTAGATACTCACTTTTGTCGTGAGGGCGCTAACGTGGAATTCTTCCACGCGAGAACGCTCCCTCTTATCCAGTTTCAGTAATTAAGGTTAGGTCAAGTCCGATAAAAATATTTTTCAAAAATAATATTTTGTATGATCTAGATTTTGATATAATAGCAAAAATTTGGCAGCGGTGGGATTCGAACCCACGCCTCCGAAGAGACTGGTGCCTTAAACCAGCGCCTTAGACCGCTCGGCCACGCTACCACGGGTACTTTCTACTGAGGGGAGTTCAATAATTTATAACCTCAATTTTCTAATCGTACATGCCGGCACATCTTTCTCTCCTGTATCTATTTATATCCTTAGCAATATCGAGGCATTTTCGATTGCAAAAGAATATTAATAATTAAAATATAACGTCGAGCAAGTACCGATAACATTCTCATTCTATTTTTAGATAAATAATAGTGTTAGACACCGGTGCATACGGTCGTACAGTTTCAACGACTCCTGAAGACAAAACACAGCTCGGGTTACAACGAACTGAATATAACTTCGAAGTCGCAGCGAGAGCTCTTGCATCACACATATATTTTACTCCTCCCTCCATTCATCCGCGTTTATCCGTAGATAGTACATACGTAGAAGCGCAAAGATTAGAGGAAAAGGAGGAAGAGAGGGAGAAAGAGACAGAGGCAAATCTGCAGTTTGTCGGCCACATGTCGTGGGCGTAGGTATCGTGGATTAAACAAAGGCAGTCCCGGGCGGGGCTTTTCGATCCGTGGTTGGTGCGCATGCGCGATGTAAGTTTTCGACCCGCGTCACGTCGTAGCGAGTAAAGCCGTCGTGGTACGTACGGTAGTGGAGCTAGGCGAAGTACCACCGGGGGCAAGAGGGAGAGAAAGAGAAGCGAATGTATTCCCGCGTTTCTTTTTTCTCGCGTCACGACGGCCATTTTGTTCGTCGACTTAATATTCGCCGCTCATTTTCCATCCCGTCCCACGGGCAGCTCTTGTAACTCTATATTCGCACGATGAAGCTCAATTGTCGCTTTGCTAGGCCCTTTGTTCTCTGCTAGAAAGAACAAGCGAGAGAGGGAGTCTGCTACATGCTAATCGAGTCCGGTTATATCATCGCCCGCTAGGACAACGAGGACAATTTTGCAGTCGGATTATAGTCATCGATCGGTTGCGATTACCGTTCCGGACACCGTCAATGACAGGTGGTCTTTCGAAATCGAAAGTTAATCTAATCGGAAGGCCGCCGTGAGCGCGCGTTGTTTAGACAACGTACGGATAAAATGGTACGGGGCTTCGCGACCGATGGAGATTTCTTTATGGTTAAACGAGAGAAGTTTTGGTAGACTTCGCGTCGAGTAGACTTCGTTGATCGAGATATAGATGGAAGGAACGGTGACGTGTAGCCGATAAAGTCATAGTTTAGTGCCGCTCGAAACTTGTACACTTTGTTCTTCATTGCCTCCATTAGCGGCTTAGAAAGTATTAGAAATTGTACGCTCGGAGAGTCGCGAGTCTTCGATGTAGCCGCTTGTCTTTCTTACGATGTATACCAACGGACGTATAAACACACGTGTATGTGTATTGCGGTAAGGGAAATGTTGGCACGCGTAAAAAGATAAAAAATGACAAAGTTAACGCGTCGCAGGGTGTCGATTAATCGCACTCCATTCGAGATACAAAGTCCCGTGGCGGGGTGGGTTGGCGGGTGAAGGAAAGCACGAAGCGAGGATGCATCCCCGCGGTGAATTAATCATTTCAACAGCTGCTGTCGCATTAGCGACAGCGGATAAGACAAATGAACGTCGTGGAGCTTGTTAAGACGTAATCCGAGAGATGTGTCTGCACCGTCCTCCCGCTTCCACCTTCACCGACGCCGTCATCCTCCTCCGCTCTCTACCATCGCATCCGTCGTCTCATCCGGGATTAGTCTCCGGTATATCGGGTCGCCATTTTGCCTCCCGATCCTTCTTTGTTTATTGTCTACGATCGATCGGTTCCTCCCTCGCTTGCTTGCTTTCTTTCTTTTTCAGAGAACCGACTATCGATGTAATTTTTACATTTTCTTCTCTTTTATTCGTAGTTTTTATTTCTATTTATATTATTATTCATTTCGGTTTGACAGTCTTGAAATAAGATTTTGGTTACGTCTCTTATTTCTATGTACTATATTATACTACATCATATTATAGTTTTATTTATATGCAATATATTTATTTTTATTTTTAGGATTCCCGTTTGTCCATAAACGAAGCAGAAGATCCGGTAGCTGAAGTTATACGTCAGATGATTTTTTTTGATAAATAACAGGGCTCGTTATAGTTTGCATATTAAATAAACTTTCATCGAGTTGGACGATACGATCGTTGGAATTTTTCTCCCGCGCTCGGAACGTTCCAGATCCAAAAGATTGCATTGTCACCCGAATGTACCCACGATGAAATTTTGATGATAGATAGCGTCAATGCGGGTACCGTTGAAGACTAGAAACGCGATAAATCATTCTCGGTGTTGCGATCATCGCGTCTATGTGAAAGTATATCCCTTTCTTTTTTTACACAAACGTAAGCCGTATCAATGATCGATCGTTTGTTTCTCCTCATTAAATTCATGCCGACTTAAGAGATTGCTTTTAAAGATACAGAGAACAATTTTAATCACGGTATAAAACCCGATCGCAAAGTCGGACTATGCGAGTCGGTATATAGATCGACTTTTCAAATACAAGTACACGTCGACGTTCTTTGGCTCTACTTCGCTTTTGTCAGGCCGAGTATTGCGCCTCTCCATTTTGTCATCCCCTAGCGGGGTTTCAATGTTGTAACCATGGAGACGTCGCGTTTCCGCAAGGGGAACGTATAAGGGGTGTCGAGCGTACGTAGGCAAGTATGGTGTGTCTGCCATTGTTAAAATTCGTCTCTGTATTGCGTGTCCAATTCGCCGATAATGAAAATACGATATCGAATGAAGTGCGTGGTGAAATTGCGCTCGCTTAATCGTATCGTTCTGTAGTTATTTTTAAAATCTCGTCAAAGGGAAGTCGACGAAAGCGAAACGTCAGGCGAGTCAATTTTTTCATCCTCGCGTTTGGAGGAAGAAAAAAAACAGAAAGAGGAAAAAAATCTTCGATAATGGTGGTATCGAAGAAGGGAATGCAATTTGCTCGGTGGATCGTCATAATTGAATAGCGTAAAATATTTTGGCCTGCCGTCTAATTTTATATACCGTATCTTCGTTCGCAATTGACAGCTGAATGATTGATGAGAAAATTTGCTCTCGAGCCCGTCAACCTTTCAGCGCTTCACGGCGTGTCCTCGGCGTTAAATGGCCAATGAGTTTCATAGGAGCCATTAAGGGGTCCTTGATTCGTAATGAGACTCTCAAGGAGAATCTTATGATTATCGCCCATTAGGATAATAGGGTAAGACTAGCGACTCTATCTATCGGACGATTTATTCGAAAATGTTATTTCAATTTTCCTCGCAGCTTCTTCCGAGATATTAATTGTAGATATAGTAATTACGTCTTCGACATTTAAGCGACTACTTTCTCACGACATGCTTATAGTAGCAGCTAGCGTTAGCTCGAGAAATCATCGTGGAAGCGCGACGGAGATTCTTTTTCTCAGTTTCTTTAACGCAGACGTATGATTTTATAAGAGCGAGGGGGACAAAAAAATGATCTCGTTCCAACGGGAACGAAGGAGCCGTTTGTTAGTTCTGGGCCATGTCACGAATGCAATTAGTGACTGATTCGCCAAGCACTGGGAAGTCCTTCACAGTAATAGCGAAGGGCTCTTCAACTGTTCGAGTGCTCTTCCGGTAGCGACTGCATTTTGATTTGCGCCCCAACGTGCGCTGCCTTAAAGTGCAACTTCGCTTTAGCTGCAAAACCAATGAGCATACCTTTAACGGTCTTTAGTCTTTTATTCTTGGGAATTTAGGCTGGTAGACTTGGGTCACTGTATCTATGAATGGCGAGAAAAGCGCGGCTACTTTTTCTTTTTATCTAATCGTAGGTACTACTATATGTTAATTTTTGGTGTACGTACTTGCTCAAGATTTTATATTTTTTTAAGGTGAAATTAAATATGTCCGATGTGGAGCAATTTTTGTTTGGGTTCAACTCTACGCTATTCTGCGGGACCAGCTTTAGATCCGACGGACAGAGTATCTTTGGTTTCACGATTAGAAAACTTTCACGATTAGAACGAGAAATATTCTTTTCTGGTGAGATTATTTTTAAGCTTTTCTTTACCGTTCTTCACCTCTTTTCTCACGGATGACACGTAATTGGCTCATCCATTTTTTCGCTTTGTTATCACCCACGATGATCGTAGGTGTTGATAAATAATAGTAGTTCTTGCTTCTCCATTCAGAGCCGAAGTTTTTGACCTTAGAAAGAAAAAGCCGCATTCGGTGACGGAGCTTCGAGACGGAGAGACTGTTTACAGCCACGGGAAAATCGTCGGAGATGGTTTTGAACGCCTCGCTGTAACCAGATTCCCATTAAAGCAACACCTTTTGTAGCGTGGAACGGCATTGTGGTAACATTATTGTCCGCGGCAAGGACGCATTATAATTCATTGTGTTGTTCTCGTAGCATGGACCATTCAAAGGTTCCTAATGCGACACCTGGTAGGTGTAATGTTGCCGCCATTTTCTATTATAAGGATAATTTGATACATATCGCGACCGAAATCCTATAGAAATTTTGCCGGGGTCCTCCGACCCTCTCAGTAAAATTGTCGCTGTATATTCGACGCGTAGGTACATCGTGGTTACTGGAAAAGGGACAGTAGGTACCTACCTATCTAAAATTAAAATCAGTTAGATCATTTTATTTGGAAAATCGTCAAGTTGATAATTCGCGTTGATTCGTTGCAGAAAGACGTTGATATTGTACGAGGAAGCAAGCTGATTTCACTGAAGGTTTTCGAAGTCAATGGCGAGATCCGGTGAGATGCCTGTTATCGTCGAGAAGTGATCTTATTTATCGTTACTACGGCAAAACGTAGCCAGTAGCTAGTGCAACGGTGTGACCACTAGGATTTTGGTCACGTAGAAACCTAGTAACGAAGTTAAGCTGGAAGCTCCTTCCAGGGATGGACCTTCGTATAACGTGTCTCGATTCCAAGAGCCCCATGTACCGGAGAGCCCATAGAACCAAACTCAATATGGCGGAGTCAATTGGACCGCCCGTACTTTAGGGGCATCTCTCTTTCTCTGCTCTTCTTCGAGCATATTCGCTTCACCGACCCCCTTGCCGTTTTCTTTCTTTCTTTCTTTCTCCCTCTCGTTCACATAATGGAGACACAATCGACTTTGAAACACAATCGATAGTTACCAAGTCCATCGAGCAAAAATGCCACGGCTCGCGTCCTCATCGACTTTGAATAGCACATACGCGATCGTGGCGATGGATGGAGGGACACCCCTATGTGCCGTTAGGATACACGCATTACCCTGGGGAATAATATGGAGGTGGAAACCATTTTGTTTTCGTCTCTAGGCAGTATCACGGTGAATACTTATTTAATTCTGCTTCGTACCGAGGATTGTCTTAACGTTTATATATATTTTTGTTTAAAGCCAACTCGAGGAAGGATTCAGCAGCTACAACATTTAACATTTTTCGAGAAGAGTTTCTACAAGAAAAAGGATAGATCATTCCTGATGGATTTTCAACCCTCCAGCCCGTACGATGTGTACATATACATAGATAAAGAACGTGTATTTCTCGAATGCGACGAATGGAAGAACGGCGGAGTTTAAAACGTCGATCGTCACATCACATTGCCATGGCGACGGACGTCGACGTTGTACACCGTGGCGCTCATTTGTTTGTCATTTCCTCGCGGCGACTCGCGGAAACAAAGGACGAGGCACGAAGGCACGAAACAAAAAGCAATCCGCTCGGCGGCGGACGAGCAAACGGTCGGGGGTGTGATGGTGGCTTGATGGGGATGCCGTTGTTGTTGCCCGCCTGCGGAGGATAGAACAAGGGTTGGAGTAAGGGGGGAAGTGAAATGCCGTGAATTACCTGTTCGGAAGAGAGCATTTCGCCGTCATTTTTATTTCGTTTCCGTGGAAAACTCGCCGTTCCGCGGAAATCGCCGTACGACTGGCTCTCTCTCCGCTTCGAAGTTCTCCTACCACTCCACTGATTTGAACTTTTCCTAATGCTACGAATAATCCACGATCGTCGGACGGAAAATACGGGAAATCGCGTTGTACGATATTTCACGATACTATTAATAACGATCGTTCTTCTTCTCCTGGCGTAAATTCAACAAAAATTATTCCAATTATTTATCGCATAACTCTTCTTCCCGTTCGTTCGATTGGATACGCATTCCAGGCTCGAAATCACACGTACAAAGTAACGAGATACCTATATCGTGATTCGCTTTGAGATTTTTAACAAGAACGATACTATATCTGTCGCGAAGGTCGAGATATTGTCGACGGAAGGACAGCACGTCAGCGGAGAGAGAGACCTCGAGTGTCCGTCGACTCGTTAGCGACGATGACTTCCACTTTTCAAAGCCGAAGCCAAGGCTTAACCACGTATTTCCCTCTCACGGTAGCTGAGTGTCGATTACATATGCCCTGGATATAAATAAAGCGGGTATAGAAACTGGCCTACGCTACAATTTCCTTCTGTCAGGCGAAATTCATTCCGTGCGCTCGCCGTAAATTGACAGTCATCGCTTTTTAACAACGATGATTATAAATATTCAAAACGATCTAGTTCGAATACGTTCGTGCTCTTATTTCGCACTCGCATACACGATATCTCTTTTATCTTTATTTTTTATTTTTTGCATCGATAGAAAGTCGATCGATATTTCTATAACTATTTCAATATCCGCTTAGCCATGTTGTCGATAACGACTGACCGCCGAACGTCATTTATCCAAACAAAATATCGTCTCTGTATTATCAAGCAACTTGGTGAAATAATTTTTATCGCATGGTTATATGTTTGCAGGCTGCTGGAAATTCATATGAAAATCAAGAAACGATCTCCGGGATATTACAGTCGTTGTTGGTGAAATCTGGTGGCAAGTAATTAACACTCGCATTATCCACGGTAGGAGGAGACTTTAGAACCCCTATAATACTCTTCCTCTCTCGTCCTGGATAACCGGGCGAGAGACCCATTGACTTCGTTCATTGATTTTACGTCAATCTGCAGAGAGCACCCTTGCGGGCTCTCCGTGATGCGTTTACCATAAGCGATAAGGGCTGTACGGAGTTGGGTGTGGGGTAAGGGCTCGCTCGACACACCCCATGAAAGGGAAATAGAATAGAAATGACCCCCCATGGGAGTCGTATTAGGGACACATGGCTAGGCGACAAAGCTTCGACAACCCTCCAGAATCTTAGGCATGTATACGGTTACATAACGTTACGTGCTTGCCACCCCTAGAACGTAGGGGCTGGGACGAGGGTTGGAATATACACGCGCACCACCCCTCGAGGGTCCGTAGCGCCATTTTGTCCGTGAAGCATGATCGTTCGACGGACATTTTTTGCTGGAGAAAAATTGCCATTTCTTCGGGATTGCTCGGACCATCTTTATGGTAAATTTTTATCGTATTTCTATCTTTTCTTTTCTGATCAAGTATACAGCATTCTTGCGTATATATTTCTTTTTGTTGTTAAAATAGGTATCACGTGTACGTTTATATTAAGGATCGTTGGAAGAAAGGAAACTTTGAAAATCGATTAGAAAAGTTTATGAAAATGAAAGGTAACTATTTTATTTTTATTTATAGAGTTACATTTTATATTTTTTTACACGTGTCCCATGTCTCTAACAAATGGAATTCGTAGGTACCAGTGGATCGAACGAGACACGCCGTGTAAAATCGGAAAATTTGCTGATTCGTATCGAAATCCTCGAGACACCTGTTGTGTCACCGGAGCGAGGATAGTTTTAGTTTCGCGTTATCGCGGTCAGCTGAGTGAGTTTTCGTGTAAACTCGGGGTATCGGCTAGAAAAGGTTTGGGTAGCGCAGCGAGAGGAGACAGAGGTTAATTTGGTACGAGCTGTAATCCGTCTCATCCGTCGGATGGAACTCCAGGACCCTCCAGGATGGACGGATGACAGGAGGCTGGATTACTGGTTTGCTTCATCGAGGATTATATCGAGTGCGAAAAAAAGATTAATCGACGTTCTTCAGCCCTCGCGATTAGGTACCCTCTTTTAATGAAGTCACCGGGAAGTTAACACGCCTCGAGAGTAACGTTCGTATCCACCGTGAATAATTTGAACGGCAATTTCTAGCACATAAAATATCATAAAATATTCAACACTCTTTCAGCGGACGCGTATTCATTGGAACATAATGAAACATCGAGTACAGACCATGCAAATGTCCCCGTATATATCGAGCTAACTTGTCATAGAAGAACGAACTTTGGAAATGAACATTTTCCGCGGTAGTTTAATCAACGAGGGTCGACGCTATCTCGTGGTTCTCCATTTGCTACGACCGGGATGCGAAGACGTGCATGGGATTGCGATGTTACCATTATTCGCCTCGATAACGTTTACGATACGCATATAGCCTACCGCATATCGCGGAGTTGGGAGGGGTCGGGCCGGAGCGTGCCGGCAGCTCGTCGTTAATATAATGGCGAAAATGGCAAAACGGGTCGACATCACGTAGAGGTAATTCAGCACGCGTACGCTCGTCTATCAAATTGATTTCCACACCCAGTGTCCTTACAAGGGCGTTTATTTTGTCACGTTCGCCGAACGATAGATTGTGTCATCGTTTATGGCGAATGCGACTGACAAAAGGATTTTTTATCGCCATTCTTCTTTTTTCTTTTCTTTTCTCTCTTTTTTCACTTCAAATTTATGAAGGTTCATAAGAGGCACGTACAAAATTCACGTATACCTATCGACGTGCTTACCGCGTGAATAGAAATTGTCAAAACAGTAGTCAAAATGCCAACAGGACGTGACGAGACACTTTTGAAATATATTTCAAAATGAAGTCGAAGAAATGACGAACTCGTAACCGTCAGCCCGTTACGTCGCCCAAGCCTTTGGAGCCTCCCTAATTGACCCGCGCCAGTAGCCAATCGGATCCGAAATTATAGGTCTCGAGGAAAAAGGCGATTATCAGTCAACTACAGAGAGACTACAAACAAACAGTAACGATCGGGACTTCTCGTTAATCGGATGGAAAGGAGAAACGGCTGAGGAGAATTTTTCATAGTTGAATAAGTATTATCCTTCGTATATTTCATATCTACCGTCATTTCCATACTTATACGATTTTATTACATAATATAAATCTTTCCTGTTCTCCACAGAGGCGCGCATGCACGTACACACACGCGCGCGCATTATGCTAAACACCGTAATGTACGACGAAGAGAAAAGTAAGATTTCTAAAACGAAAGGCGTTCCACGGCATCGGCTTTATCGCGCGTGCCGTCTTCGTCGTTCACAGTAAAATGACGTCGGTGGAGATGAATAATGTATAGATGGGCATATGTAAGCATAGATAAGAATCTTATCAAAAGTGCCGATCGGAGACGGCGTTATACGAGGCCACGCTCGAGTGGTGCCGTCTAATTTATCGAGTGCAACGAAACGGCGATATAACGAAGACCATCGAGGACAATAATGACGATGATAATAATAATAATAATACTAGCGGTGGCCCTTCGGAGAAGAGAGAGAGAGAGAGAGAGAGAGAGAGAGAGAGAGAGAGAGAGAGAGAGCGAGAGAGTGAGTGAGTGAGAGAGATAGCGCGCTTTTTGCGATTTGAATCCGGCGTGTGGCATTTCAAAGGTCTAGTTAGCATTCGGTGTCACGTAGAGCTCACGGTTTAATACATCAAAAACGCCGGATTCCGTCGGCACCCTCCTCCTCCACCGCCTCCGCCGGCGTATACCTCCCAGCCGCTCTAACACCCCTTAGGGGTTTCACGGTATTCATTTGTTCAGCCTTGCAACCCTCTCGAGAACTGTGCGTGTCTTTTGTTTTGACCGACGCGAGTTCTGATTGGACCGTTCGCCGAGTTCCGCCGGCCATGGCAGCCTTTTCCTGGGCTAGGGATATCGGGCCAATAGCCTCCTCGAGGGCGTTCCTGGGCGGGGATTCAAATACGTCCTGCATCTGTCGCGCGCTGCCTGTTGTCATTATTATTATTATTATCATCGCAGTCGTTCGGAGACGCGCGCCTATATGAATATCCGGTGGAACTCGCAGGGTTGGTAAAAGCGCATTTCCGCCGAGCGGTTTGGCGTCTCCTCCGTGAGATGGCGCTGGTGGTACGGTTTTTTTATGAACGTCAATCGACGTTATCTCGCATAATAATCGTATGTACGGAGAGAGATTGCTTCGATAAACTATCGAACGTGTTTTATTTATAATTTATAATAAATTATATTAGGATTCAGTTTATCCGTTTTGCATCGTTGAACCTTTTATCGATTTTGATTATCCTGGAATAGACCGGCTGGACTCTCGTTCGACTTTAGTCGAGTTTCCTACGCTCCTTTCGATTATCGATCGATACGTCCCATCGATCAGCGCATATCTCCCTCGTAATCTGAGTTAGCAGAGACGCCGCGACGATTTCGCAAATTGAAATCGCGAGAACTTGGGTGACGCGTGGAAATTATCGAACGCAGAAGTGCTTTCTTTCTAACCTACTTCCAGTGAGTATTAATATCACGAGTCTTCGATTCGATGTAATTTCACAGTTTAATATTTCAACGGTTACCTCGTTCGATCTAACTGGCGGGTGTCGCGAAAAAAGCGGGCTAATGCACGTGCCTATGTAATTTGGAGCTACGTTTTGTCATTAATAGCGCTCGTTCGGACGTAAGCCGTTAATCTGCTAGTGTCGAGTCCAAAGTGGAACGAAGGAGTTAGTTGGCCCTTTCAAGGATCGAGTCGCGATGACGTCAACCGTACACGAACGGTAAGTTCTTTTTGATATTTTTATACGTGACATATATGTATGTATATATGTATATCTATATAGTAGGTGCGTTCAAAAAGTTCCCAGGAAATGACTTTAATATCTTTTTTTAATTTTGGGTATACCAAATTTTTGTGAGGTCAAATCTGAACTATACGAAGAGTGCTGTAAAATCTCCCACCGCTCGTATCAATTAATTATAAATATAGCGTCCTTCTTAAAAATGCTAATTAGTTTCCAGGAACTTTTTGAACACCCTACATATATACCGATGTATAAAAAGCGAGCGTTCGTTGATTATGTTCGCCGAAGATAAGAAAAAAAAAAAAAAAA
>JAIFRP010000031.1:3227395-3239224 GCA_032403825.1 Odynerus spinipes
AAAAAAAAAAAAAAAGAAAAAAGAAATTGCGGAAGGGATGACACGCAGTCGACGTAGTACTTCGGTATAACTCATTCTGGGCAAAAGGTCAGAGGTTTTAATATCCTCCGTTGGACACCCACTTGGCAGCGATAATTCGAATTAATAAGCGCAAATTGTCGGGTCTCGGTTAATATATCGTACTTATTCGCGTGCCGATTCCGGTCCTTCATTTTCCCATAGCTTCGAAGTCCCGGCGTAATGACACTACCGACATCTATACACACGCTTTCACTCGTACTAAAAGCGCCGTGCCGGCTTTCGGTCGATTACGTAATACATTACGCACGGATACAATAATAATTGCTCCTTACCGTTCATTAATCGTAACTATGGCTCTTCTCTCTATCTCGTGTATAATTATGCAGTTATGCTTTCTCTCTCTCTCTCTCTCTTTCTCTTTCTCTTTCTCTTTCTCTTTCTCTTTCTCTTTCTCTTTCACTCACTCTTTCACATAGTAACACAAACGATCGCCAAAAGCTGCTATTCGGGGAAAGCAAAAATTCTCTTTATCCTAAGCGCGATTCTATCTTGCATGCTTGCATTATTAATTCTCCCGCGCAGAGATAAGGATTTTCCGGTAAAAACGGCACCCATGCGCTCGCGCGCGATTCGTCGCGCTAATGCGGTCAGTGCCGAACAACGCGCGCGCGCGCTAGGTGCTTTCTCACAGGACGAAAAAAGGAGAGTGCGTGAGAGTGAGCGAGAGGGAAAGAAGAAAGGTAGAAAAAAAGGGAAAGAGTAGAGGAAAAAAAAAGGAACGAGAACGAAACAAAACGACGAGGCAAAGGCACGGGCGAGCGGGTTCTATGCTTCGCCTATCCACACAAGGGGCGAGCGCGCAAATGGCGCTCATTTGTACTGATAGGGATCGTTGGTCATCTCGCAAAAAGCGCGCGGCTTAACGACCGAGATGCGCCTATGCGATATCTCGTCACAGATCCGTCAGTGATATCGAGCCCTGGCTCAACGATCGGCCTGCCGGAATTAAAAATGTATTACGCCCGAGTGTCCTTTCTTTCTCTCGGTGTTTCCTCTTTTTTGTTGTTGTTGTTGTTGTTGTTCTTCTTCTTCTTTAATCGATCGGCACACGGAAACTCGTGAAACGTTGTACGAGTTTCGCTCGCGAAATCTGCGATTCTTTGTTTCGTGATAGTTTTTCGTAGGTACGTTATATACGTATAGATGATATGTATATAAATAGAAAGAGAGAGAGAGAGGATGTGTATGCGTGTGTGTGCGTGCGTGCGAGAGAGAGAGAGAGAGAGAGAGAGAGCCACGTCGAAGATAAAATATTTTTGTAGCCGGTAGGAAAAATTGGTCGGTAAAAATCAGTGCATCGCGACGGCACGAGGGTAACGGGACAAGGGGCAGAGAGGAGAAGAGTGGAAGAGGGGCATCGACGGTAATCCACCGATTTCGAGTGGCGAAACTTCGAGTCGCGAGCAATTTTTGTTGACTGCGGCCCGCACAGCACGCGTCCGGGGTTTTCGCGTTGGATACACAGTAAAGAACACGCTCGTTCACTCGCTTGCTCGCTTGCTCGCTCGCTCGTTCGGTCGTTCGTACGTAGGCCGGCTACCACTGTTGTTGCCTTTGGAGAGATGCCAATTTTAAAACTGGATTTTTTAAAGCGTACCCACGCGAATTCGACGGAGTTTGCTTATTTGCTTTGGAGAGAGAAGCGTTCGCGCGAAGATGACGCCAAATAAGGAGAGAAGGAGAGAGAGAGAGAGAGAGAGTGAGAGGGAGGGAGGGAGAAACGCAGGAATAATTTTGTTGAACTTTTTTTTCTTTTTTTTTTTCTTTGTAAAGAACTCAGCGGTAGGCAATAATTAACCACGCTCTCTCGCCAATATCGCATAATCGCGTAACGATCCTCGCGGCTTTCGTCGTGGCTATCGGCCGATTTATCGCCAGCGGACTTTTAGATGAACGCACGAGTTGCATCGCTCCGGTACACGGGCGCATAATGCACCGTGCGGTATGGTTACCACTCTGTGGTGCCGGTTTACGATTCCTCGCGCAAATAAGCTTCGCGATCGTTTCTCTACACACGTTCTACCTACCTATTTTCCTTCTAGATTTTATCGCCGGTTTGACGCTTTCAAATGTGCCGAGGAACGAGCGATATTTCATATTTTTCTTATACCGTTTCTCTCTCTCTCTCTCTCTCTCTTTTTTTAAAAAATTCTTTTTCATCTTTTTCTTTAATTAAGCGGAACTCGAACTAGAGTCTCGATATTCTCGGTCGACGGTCAATTAAAAGTAGTCAAGAATTCTTATCGCCGTTCCTCCTCGTCGTTGTAGCCGTCGAGTTAATTATTTCCAGTCGTCGGAAATACGACGCGATGGCCTTGCTAATATTCGAGCGTTATCGCGAATCTCTCGGGTCACGCTTTGTCCGTCAGCGAACGGTGCTCGAGGACACAGAGGGCGACAACGACGACGACGACGACAACGACGTCCGAAAAAAGAAACGCGCCCCGACATACAACGGAATGGCGAAAGAGGGAGGAGAAGGTGCCGGTACAGGAGTAGGAGGACAGAAGGGGGGTGGAGAAGCAGAAGCAGAAGAAGAAGAAGAAGAAGAAGAAGAAGGAGTTGAGAAATGTCAGCCGGCAAATTGGAAGTAGTTGGGCAGACTACGGCAGCCCCGACGTCAAATAAACATGCCAGGACGAGCAATTTCGAATATTAGAAGGTCCCGCAGGGTAGGCGCATGCTGCGTCAGGACGCGTGAGCTACGGTGATGACGTTCGACCGCAGGACGCATCAGGGACTCACTTGCATGGCCGATGCAATTGCAAGTGCCAACCGCAAAGCAAATGAGCACCGCCTGTCTCGGGAATTAAGGATTCTCTAGTCCGTCTCTCTCGCTTCGACTTTTAACGCGTCCGCGGGCGTGGGAGATAGCGTGGAAAAAAAAAGAATAGAAGAGAATACGCGTTTTCGCGCGAAGGAATTGCGATATTTACGACTTCGATGGGAATTTTTTATTCCTTTGCGGTTGCGGTCTCGCCTTTTGTCTCTTTTCTTAGCCGCGATCGTGTTAAGCTTCGAGTTACGTAATAAATATCGATAAATGGTAGCGTTAATCATGCGCTTTACGTATACAAGAGTCATTCGTTTTTTATTTTTGTAACATCGCGTTCGAGCGGACGCGGCCGGAGCAGCCGAAATTTAAATACGCGAGCGTGGCAGAGTTCGTTTTATTGTGCCGCGACTTATCAATGAGGGGCTCAATTGACGGGGCGAATGAATCATTTATTCCTCGGCCATTTCGATTCGTCGAATTCCGTCTACGCGCTACGTTGGCATCCTAATACGATTTGAAAGCTGCAAGAGAGATAGAGAGAACGACAGAGATAGAGAGAGAGAGAGAGAGAGAGAGAGAGAGACAGTCGTGGATCGGGGTCAATCGGAAATAAATTCGTTAGCCTACGTATCATCGATGCATATCGCATTAAATGCACGAAATAAAAAAAGCTATAAAGACCGAACGACTCGTCGACACCACCAGTATTGCGAACGGATCACGATAAAGTCGTCTCCCGTTCGTTTTTTCCCCTTTTCCTCCTCCACGAATCGTCGCGACGACTCTAGTCCGTAATTATGAGAGCACGGAAGGGGCTGGAGGGTAAGGAACGAGTGGAGTAGCGTAGAGTCGTAATCGCGCGCGTAGAAAGGCGATCGACGAAACAAAGCACTCGTCTTGCGGATAATTTCTCCTTTGCTAAAGGCCTACAGGGAAAAAGGAGGCAGGAATCTTTCTTCTCGGTAGGGGTGGGCCTTATTTAAATAATCTTTCAGGCTCGGCCTCGGCCGAGGGTAGCAGCGAGCCCACACCCTGTAATCTCGGTCACGTGCAGCACCACCAGCGACAGCGGCAGAAACAGCAGCAGCAGCAACGACAACGGAGGGGAAAAACGGGGAGAGGGAAGATCGTCGAGAGAGAAACGAGTCGACGCGTTCCGTCGCGCCGCCGTCGTTCCGATAAGTATCTAATAGGAATGTACTACGAGCTTGTAATAACGTTGCACAATGGCTTTGTGTATCGCGTAGCTCTTCGTAGTCGTGAAAAATTCATCTTTTATCCGAGCCACATCTCCGATCGGACGGAGCTTCTTGCGATTGGAGATGATAATTTTCCGTAGAATAACAAGAGGAGTAGAGAAGGGAGAGAGACAGCGAGCCGAGTTGGTACCTACCGAGAGGTTATTGTTGCTATGCGCGTATAGCAATTTATTTGCATTCGCAAGCTTGATCTTTAGAAACGGCTAGAGGAACGATGTAATCTCTTCGGAGCTGAGTTTAGAGATCGCAGGAATGGGAAATCATAAAATGATCGAAAGATTCGTCGGATCGGTTTCGTGGGATCTAATGAGTGGAAAATAGCGACGCCGGAACGAGAATTCACGGGGAAAGGGTTGTCGCCCTCGAGAGAGAACGAGGGAGAGAGAGAGAGAGAGAGATTGGCCGTGGTTACTATCGACGAGAGAGACTAGAGGAGGAGGGCAAGGAAACATGCCGACGACGTCTCGACGATGACTGGTGAATACTGAACTCCGAGAGAAAGAGCGAGAGAGAAAAAGAGAGAGAGAGAGAGAGAGAGAGAGAGAGGGAGTAAGATAGAGAGATCGTGATTCTGAGAAAAGGCCAAGCTGCTCGGTCGGTACGATAGAGTCATCACGTGTCGACGACTATAAGATAGTGCTTTTATTGTAACATATCGAACGTGGGTACCAGCTGGAGTCTTCGGGATAGGTCGACGACGAGGTGCTAGGGCTAGGAGAGGCGGAGAGAGGCGAACCAGTGAGCGTTCTTTTTTCAGGGCAGCAGCAGCAGCAGTCTCGAGAGGAGGAGAGAAGGTAAGATAGATAGAAGGAGAAAGGGAGAGAGAGAGAAAGAGAGGAAACGGATTGCGGGGTTAGTTGTCCTGTATCGCAGTGGGGCGTCTCGATGCCCGGTATGATTGATCTGACACGTAGCCGGGGCACCGTGGAGCTCGGGGCACACTTACCTGATCCCTCTATCCTCGCGTAGCTCTAACCTTCGCGTGCTCGTGCAGCACGAGGAAGACTGCCTTGTAATGGATAATCGAAGGGTTGTCACGAATTTGTCAGTGAGATAGAACGAGAAAAATCCTTTTGCCGACGCGCCTCTCTAGGTACTCAAGACTCTCTATATTTGGTGGCATGGTAACGCTAGGATTTTACTGTTACTTACCACGTAGGTAGGTAGGTACGAAGATTCACTTCGCGTACGCTCGCATGCCGTATGATTCTCGCTAATTAAATCGTTCCGCTGGATTCGCGAGGGGAAAGAAATACGAATCGCGGGGAAAGAGAGAGAGGAGATAATTAAAAATCACCAAGTGAAACGTGACACAGCCTGGACGTTTTCCTCTCTCTCTCTCTCTCTCTCTCTCTCTCTCTTTCTCTTTCTTTCTTTATTTCTCGTACAAACACTCGCGCACACGATGTAACGCATTATCGTAAGTACGGGATTGCGTGTTTCAATTATCCGTGGTGCTTCGCTCGAAGGGATGTCAGGATCGTCTTTCTTTCTCTCTTTCTCTCTCTTTGCAGCTCCCCTCTCCACTTGGTCGTTCCCTTCGCGGTCCATAACGCGGAGAATCGCTTCATCATAATCGGTCATCCGACGTTTTTCTTACCGGACGGACCCCCTGCCGCCACGACGCCCGGATATCTTAGCATCGAAATGCCGCGCTGACAGGCAAAGAATTTGATATCGTGATTAGCTCGTTACGGCATTGTGGCGTTAACGCGTTACCACGGCGCTCGATCTCGCTCGAGTTCCTTTTCAGCATCCGATCTCGAGGCGGTCGCGCAAGATTCCCTCTCTCTCTCTCTCTTTTTCTCTCTCTCTCCCTCTCTCTTTCTCTGCTCGAGATCGATTCCACGCTCGGCGTGTAAATAATAATTATGATCGGGCGTTTTCGTCGCAGGTAAGATTTTAATCGGCCAAGCGGCCTTCCTCCGGCCGCCACGGCCGCTTTATTTGTACAGGATGAAATCTTTCACGGATGACTCGATGATATTATTATTATTAGAAACGTTGCCTCGAACAAATAAGCGTGAGTATCGTAAAAACTATTTGATCGAACGTGGGGGCCGAACTGTCTCGAAGTGATAGGATAATCATCGGCGATCGTTTGAGACCCGATCAACGAATACCTGAGTACTGTGCAATTTTGAAAAACATATGCGTTTGGATAACGCCTCGTAGTACATCGGATTAAGATTTGATAAGATCCTCCGGGGTCTCGTGGAGTCGTCGAAGGTGCCACGATAATTCGGATTTCTCCTACTCTCCTATTTGCACTTCGTATCCCTCTGCCATGGCTGAGGGGGTGCAGCACTCCGTTGCTCAACCATGGCCTCATTACCAAAGCAAATATTTTATAGCCGAGCCCCCTCCGAGCGACGAAGACTCGACGACTACGACACAGACGACGAGGACGTAGACTCGACGACGACGACGACGAAGGAGAAGAAGAAGCTGGAAGAGTCTCGGAGACTGCCGACGGAGTCGATGTAAAAAAAGGCCTCGAATGAAGCGCGAGTTCCTCCTTCCTGTCCTCCAATCTCTACCCTTCTCCCTCCTTCCTCCCGCCCTCTGGCTCGACTGGAAAAGAGAGAGGGAGAGAAAGAGAGACGGAGTGATAGAAACGAAGGGAAAAATAAAAGGAATCCCTTTTCACTGGCTCCCGCGATTTACCTTTCAACTCGTTTGTTTTATATCCAGTCTTTTTCTCCATCCCTCTCTCTCTCGCTCTCTTTTCACCCTTCGTTCTCAACTCGTCGATATTCCAAGGCGAGCCGATCGGCGTTAAAAATTAGATGGGTCGCAGACGCTCCCTCGGTCCTATATATTTCTTCCTCCGTTATATCACCGACACAAGTGCGAGGAGTACAAGAAGGCCGGACTTTCGGGAAATATTAAAATTCCTTCTCTCTCTCTCTCTCTCCTTCTCTCTTTCTCTCCATTACGGAAGAAGAATCGATAGGAAGGCATCATAGTCGGTCGTTCGAGCGAGCTACACGCCCAGTTTTCCGAGTTCGAAAACGGAGATGAACTCTATAGGGCTGCCTCTCTTCGATCGATTTCCATAATACGCTTAAATTGATCCTTTGGTCGACGGTGGCGCACGGTGTATCCTTTAGGATTCGATTGAATCGTCAATTTGTCTAGCATTATCCAGGACGTAAGGAACGACGGCCGTAGTGAAAGGAGCACTAGCAAAAGAACGGTAGTGGTGGGGGGAGAAGGGACGAGGAATAGAAAGAGCGAGAGAGAGAGAGAGAGCGAGAGAGAGGGGGTGGTGGTGGTAGCCGGAGGAATGGCAGACCGAACGTCTCCAAAGGATTTCGTGTATTTAGGATAACAAGCTGCTCCGCCCCCGAATTGGTATGCAGAGACCCGCCGAGTAACTCCTTTATATTGACGTATCGTGGAACGTGATCCAAATACATGCGACATTATACCGAATTGCGAACAAAGCGGTGCCGCTGTCGCGGCGTCGTTGCCGTTGCCGTCGTTGCTGCCGTGGCAGTCTCGTCAAATCGTCCGTGAATAGAAAACAAATCGTCCGTGAGGCAAATTCGTGCCTTCGAGCGTAATCTACGTACGAATCGATTTCGGCGGGGTTACGCGCGGCGGAATATGCTCTCTCGATAGCCGTTTCGCGTGGCCGTAGGTATGTACGTACATAGTAGGTTGGATAGGTACCTAGCTGCCTACTTGAAAATCGCAAAAGAATGGGACACGTATATAGCGTGTGTGTTTATACCTATGTACACGTGAAACGAGCTTTCGATCCGGCAAATTTCGCGTTAACGAGACTCCTGAACTTATCATCCCCATCTCGTGTTTACGAATGCACATATGCATCGCGTTTCGATCCCGTATCTACGTAACGAGGGCGTCGGGTACATCGAAGCGAGAACAAACACCGGTAACGTCGTCGGAAAAAGAAAAAGAAGAAGAAGAAGACGAACGGGATGCTGTACCTACCTTTCCACGATCGCGTCGGCTAAATAACAAAGTAACCGAAGATGGATATCCGTTTCAAATATTCACGCCCTTTTCGCGCCGTCGCGTGAAATTGATGCGTTTAGGAACCCCTTCGCGCCGGTAGGCGGACAGTTACGGCGGCATAAATATTGCCGAGAGCCCTGCTGACCACATGGCACAGATACGGCCCTGAATAATATGGGCGTTCGTATGCCTGGCCCGCGGCTACTTTATTCCGACGTTCTTCGCGATACGCGTTTGAAAGAACTTTGGAAATTGAAATTACGCGCGATTTACGTGTCCCGAATAATAGAATTCAACTTGCGTTTTTATTCTTTTACGTACGACGAGGTGTCTCTCGTAGGAAGTCATTTTTGTGACGCGTTGTGTTGCTCTCTACCCCCTTCTCTCTCTCTCTCTCTCTCTCTCTCTCTCATAGAGACTCGTATTTGTTCAGGCATCTCCGTAGGAAATACAAGGCGACTAAGAGATTATTCGCGGCACACGTTGCGTGAATATATAATAGCGCGACGTGTTTATATATCCAGCTATGACAGGCACTTCCGTTTCCGTCGCGCGTTCTCGACTTCGTTCCGTTAGCGAGTGCGTAAATGTGTTTACACCACCGTGCGCGCCCGCGCGCGTACCACCGTCTGTCATTAAGAACCGAAGAACCATGGAACTGACCACAACCACCGGTGGTGGTCTGCTCGCGATCGAACGATTTTCTTCGAGCTCTTATATCGCTTTATACAAGGGAAATAGGTCGTAATCGCGAATGCTTATTAGAAAAGATCGAGGTGAACGCTCGATCGGTTGAATGAATTTTTTAATAACGTACTGGCAAATTCGATCGATCAATAAATTATGATTTATCGTGTAAATTTGTAAGTTCGAAGTACTTTATGGGATTATGGTCTTTAGGAGACTTTTAATCGGCGTTCATTATTGTCTCTTCTATTTTTTCTTTTCGGAGTTATGATCGTATATTTCGATTGACAAAAAGAGGACAAGCATGACGGTACCTACCTGCCGAAGAAGTAGCATTTATTAAATCATGCTTTAAATTTTGCACGTTAATGCGCGCAGATAGTATATCTTTTATTTTTGGTGCTCGTCTTCGGGATTTATTGTGGACACAAGAGTAGGAGGTTGAAATAAATGATTCGATCGCATAATGCAGAATAATTGGAGTTATTATTGCGGACGTGAAAACACGATGGTATAATAGCCGATTATTTAAGATTATTAATACTCGAGATACAGATTATTAATATTCCAGATTTTTTTTAATTCTCTTCCATATCGACCGAAAGCCGTGATCAACGAGCTCCGGTTGACAAAACTTTAATTAATCTTCCAGGTGCGCGTTGACTATTATTAATTAAAAGTTAATTTCAGTGCGTATCGGTCCACCTTTTATTGCGGCTCATCATTTATTTCGAGCGTCGTCCGTTTCTAGTCTTCCCTCTTCCTTTTGCTGCCAGTAGCTTCGGTGTTCCTTCCTAGAGCCACACACCAATTTACCTTCCTCCCCTTCGCTCACCGACCATTAACTTAATTAATTAATCCTCTTCAAAGGTTTCCGAAAACGCGGTAGTTAAAAAAAAATAAGAAGCTGCTGGAACATGATGAGTGTCACGAGGGCCACCCTAGCTAGCGACGACCTGTTAATTTCCCCGAAGCTAAAGGATCGTGATCCCGATGGTCTAAAACAGGCTCCAAGAAGACGAACCTTTTGGAAATGTTGCTTCTTCGTTCCAGAAGAGGATGGCGGATGCGGGCGTACTCGCGAAAACGTAGGAAAGGTCGGCAAGAGGTGATGGTGGCGGGTAGCGATGGTGGTGGTGGTGGTGGTGGTGGTGGAAGGGTCGGAGGGCAGGTGGGTGGGAATAAAAATCGATAGACGCGGCGACGAAATTCTTAAGTTGGCAACGGGGCAGAGAGAGAGAGAGAGCTAGCACTCCGGGGCCGCGCGTTCAATGCTATATCATTGGCCCGTTCTGGGCGGAGTGGAGCGCGAAGTTGGCGCCGGCAGCGATAGATACCGCTAATTATCGATCGTAAATAACGTCACGGGCCGTACGGCAGCTCGATCCTATCGGTCCTCGCGGCTTCAGCCCTCGAAAACCAGCTCGGTGTGTTCCGGACAGAGTTTTTCGATGATATAGGTGCCGGGGAAGTCGGCGGTTGGCCCGAGTTCTCTTCGGAGCACCACCAAGAACAAGAAAACAAGTCCTTGCCAAGTACTTTGCAAGGACCGCGACTAAACTCGCCTGACAGTCCTCGGGAAGCTTTGCGGGCTAGTTAGGATATATTACACGTGTTCTTCGTACACGGTTATTACAACTGAAGCAAGAGAGAGAGAGAGACAGAGAGAGAGAGAGAGAGTGAGAGAAAGAAAGACAGAGAGAGAGAGAGACAGAGAGAGTGAGAGAAAGAGAGAAAGATAGATAAAGAGAGATAGAAGCAGGAGGTTGAGAGAAAGAGAAAGAGAGAAGGCGTTTGTAATTGTAGCGAAGAGCCTCCAACCACAGTCGCAGCACGGATGCCTCTAACGTGTGATTTGTACCGGCGGTCGCAGGAAACAAAACGACGGCTAGCTAGTACCGTAGCGATTCGAATCTCCAGTTCTATCGATCCTCCTTTTGATAACAGCCCGTTTTTTTCCTTTTCTCTAGCAGCCACCGACGTTATCTGTCTATTCCAGCGAAATATCGACGCTAGAAAATGTCTTCCTGCTTTCTATGGTATAGAAGGATAGGGATCGAAAGAGGAGGAGAAGGAGGAAAGGAGATCATGACTATACGGAGTCTTATGAACCCGTGCTACCATACGGGTTAATGGCGTGGAAGGTGGTTGGTTGCCTTCGGAGGCGATAGCGGTAACTAGTCGGATGTAATATGTACGGCATGTTAACGGCTTCCTTTTTTCATTCTTTTTTCTTCTCTCTTTCTCTCGAGATCGGTATAGCGGCACACTCGATACGCAGCCACCGGCCACGGTACGTCGATTCTCGTATCGATAGCGTTCCGCGGTGCTCTCTTCCTGCCGGCGATGTGAGAAGGAGTCGCTCGAGCGTAGGGAGTTCGATGGACGATGGAAAATGTAAATGCATCGGGACACCGTTTGCACATTCACCGATTTATCCGGCGAAGGATATTCGATGACGGCGTCGATAAGCGTGTTATCGAGAGTGCAAGCATAAGTAATTATACTTTGGGACGACGTATGACCTTTGAGTAAAGGGTAAACGGAACGTAAAACGTAAAGGAAAGGAAAAGGGCAAATGGTAGGGAAAAATCGGTGAATTCTTTATAGAACACAAACATAGCGGTTTAGAAGGGACGAAGAAGTCAGTGGGTTAGGAGTCACTTAAAAGAAATCAAAGGGTAATCTTACGAGCAATACCAATCCACGCTCGAATCGATCAAAGCGAAGGAACACATTCGTCCTTTGGCTGTGTGCCTCTCTCTCTCTCTCTCTCTCCCTCTTTTTCTCAACAAAACCGCGCGTGCGCAGGTTCTCTCTCTCTCTCTCTTTCTCTCTCCCCCTCCCGATCAAGCATCCTCTTTGAAATCTCGTTCCTCTCCGTGGTAGTAATCGTTGGTACATGGCGTCGAGCGTCTACTGGTGTCGCTGCAGTTGACACCTTTCTAAGCAACTGTATTTCCTTAGCTAGGAGCCAGTTTATAGGTGGTGGAAAGACGACGGAGAAGGAGGTCGTCGTGTTCGGAAGCTGCGGGGTGT
>JAIFRP010000031.1:3239245-3277995 GCA_032403825.1 Odynerus spinipes
AGAGAGAGAGAGAGAGAGAGAGAGGAGGTAGAGGAGGATGAAATAGAGGAGAGGGAGGAAGAGGAGGAGTAGGAGTAGGAGGAGAGCTCGAGTCTCGCCCTATCATGCGGCTCGACCGATATCGCGTTACTGGCTTGGCCTTTGATCTCGCGACACTTACAATTTTCCCGACTGGCGATACACCCTTATTTCGTCTCGCGCCACGCGAGTACTAATGAGAGGCTATGGACGCCTTCTCTTCGCTAGGTCTCACCACCCATTCTCTATCTCGCTCTCTCTCTTTCCCTTTCTCTCTTTCTCTCTCTCTCGTGCGTCCTCTCCCTCTCAGCCACCCTCTAGCGAAGGGTGGTGAGTCTCTCACGTAATCACAAGGCATGATGGTTCGTTTCTGCCGTTACACAGTGCGACTCGGCCACCATCAGCCCTGGCAACTACCTCGTTCGTTGGCTCGTTTCAAACCCTGTGTGGGTTCGCTTACTCTCTCTCTTTCTCTCTCTCTCTCTCTCTCTTGCTTTCTCTTTCTCTCGCTCGCTAGCCATTACGTCGTGTGAAACGTTAATACGACGGGCGTTACTCACGCCGCGCTGACGGTGTTAGGTGATAGCACTATCGTCGTGTTAGAGAGAGAACGAGAGTAAAAGAGAGAGAGAGAGAGAAGAAAGCGAGAGAGAGAGTGAGAGAGACTCGATCGTCGAGGGAATAAGGAGATGGCCGATTACAAGGAATAAGGCTCCTACAGCCGGGATTCCATTTATCTTGCTCACCTTGCTCGCTTACTCGACCGCTCTGGCAAGCGAGGGTGGATTATCAGCCGGCCGTAATGAGACTTTGATTTTTGAAAGCGTCGCGGAGCGATGTGCCGATTACATAATAAAGCCTTAACGATAGTTTATACCATGGGGTACACTTCTCGTGCCGCTGTGTGCGCGTGTGTGTTTTACGCGGAAAAACTCGCCCCGAATACGTTCCTCCTGTGTCTAATGATTATTTGCACGCTAACCGAGCACGACTAACGTACGTAGGTAGCTACCAAGGCTAGAATTTTCCCTCGTAATGAGTTAATCGAGTGTTACTACCTCTTTTCGTGGCAGGCAACATCGTTGTTCGTTCGTATCGTTCGCCGCGAAGGCTCGAAGGGATTCCAGCTATATATCGAAAGGGAACCTTTCGCAGGGCGCACACGTCCTGGTCGTTGCTCGAAGCTTCGGCGCAAATACAATAACCCCTTTATTTGTTCCTCGGCGATGCTGGCCGTGATTCAACAATACTCGAAGAACGTAGGTGGCAAACAGCGGCGTACTCACGTCGCTTGCCCCCGGGGCGATTTTCGTGAATTTCCCCGAACGAATCCGCCGTCAAAGTATCCGCTGGGATAAAGGGTGAATCTCGACGCTGGAAACCATCTCGCGGATTTCGAGAGAGAGCGAAAAGGAGAGAAAGGGTAGACGAAGCTAGGAACCTTCTGGATCTCGAAGGAATTGCTCGAGCGAAATCGAGAGAGAGAAAGAGAGAGAGAGAGGGAGAGAGAGAGAGAGAGAAGGAGACGGTTGTCGGACACAGGGCAAACACTTGACGAGATTGCCGCTTCTGCGTTGCAACGCTGCTTTCCTCCCGCCGGAAATCCTTACTTTTCCCGAAAATCCGTAATCTTCCTGAAGGGTGCGGATTAATTCCCTCGGCTTGTCACGTGCGATGCCCATCGTGTCTACATCGAGTCTTTACACTTTCTATACGCCGATATTATTCTCCTAGTGGACTCGAGCATGTAGTCAGAATTTTATTAAACACGTTTCCATCATGGAAGGGCTGAGATGTTAACGAGGATCGATCATGGGTAACGTTGGATCAGTTTGCTCGAAAATTCTTCCTTTTCTTCGATTTTTTCTTCACGCTATATCTACTTCGCGTCGTACTTCGCGGGCGTGCAGGTGAAGAAGTATCGAGAACTGGTTTGGATATATCCTTAACCTTCGAGCCGATTCTGCGCTTCACGAGGTGGTTCTGGGGGAGGGTCCTGAAGGAGCAATTAAGCCTGAAGTGTTTCCTGCAAGGTGTGACTCGTAGAAACGGACGGACGGGAACGAGAACGCCGACCACCTGACATGAGAGACGACTTCTCTGTCCCTCCTCTCTCTCTTTCTCTCTCACACAGACGTCAAACGGTAGTAATTCAACTTTTATTCGAGGAGGATGCAATATATTCATCGGAATGTCCACTTAAGCGCGCCCGCACGATGCACGAAGAACTCCTGACTACCGGACTAACTGTAATCCTATATGATTGTTTTTTCTCTTCTCCTTTATCCGAGCAGATCGTCGATCTCGCGATGAATGCCACGGTGAAACGACATCGTTTTGATATTTTCTTCGAGCGTGAAAAAAACGATATAGAAAGAGAGACAATAAAAAGTGAGTAGGCTCGAGAAAGAGAGAGAAAGAGAGAGAGAGAGAGAGAGAGAGAGAGACCTATCTACTATGTTGCTCGTCGACGGTTCTGACAGTTCAATTACCAATCATCGCTTTAATACGAAAATGACGGTGTTTTGCATAATTTAACGATTTGTTAAATTCACGAGCGCGCGGAACTTTCGTGTACCAGCATCGAGAGAGGAAAGGATTAGAAAAGTAGGAAGCTGCTTTCGAAACGGGACAAACGTAGGATGTACCAGGTTTCTTCGTCAAAGAGGAGTGTTATTTTAAAAGTTCGTCGCACCGTCCTCTTCACGTTGTATTTTAAAACCAGTTTCCTCTATTGTATCATAACTTTTTTCATCGGGTTCTTTGGTAATCGTGAGAAATTCGATGGGTGATCAGACGAACGTGTCTAACGAATTTTTTTTTTCTCTCTCTCTCTCTCTCGCTCGTGTACTTTTTAATTGCGAGAATGAAAAAAAGATCTTCGAAAGGAACATAATGGCGAAGGTGTCGCGTCGGCGAATTTCATGCGTTTCATGCACGAGGAACGGAGAAGCTCGTTCTTCCTTCTTTTTTCTCTTTCTGTCTTTCTCCTACGTACGAGCAGAAGAAGAACGCGGCACAAAAGACGGAATTGAATTAAAATCCGGCCCGTCATGCCTCGGATAAATCCGAATTAATTAAGCGGTTTCGGGTTAGACTTTCGCTCCATGGATGGTTCTTTTTCAATTCTTATTTCCTTCTTCTCGCTCGTTCGTTCGTTCGCTTCTTTCAAATTTCGTGCCACTCCTTTTTTACTCGAAGGTTTCGTGGTAACTCAAGCGCGGGAGCCATTCGGTAGCTGATGGGTTAATTGAGATCCGAACTAGCCCTCGGACACAAAAGGGCTTTCACAGGCCAACGAGACCGTGATGTCGGATAATGTTCAACGATCTTTCTCTCCTTGACTATCGCTTTTTCATATCGAGAACTTCCACCGATCGATGTCTCGCGCTTCGATAGGAAGCCAGATCACGATTTCATCCTTGCTTTCGCGACTCGTTATTTTTACCATCGAAATAGCAAGAATTTTCTAATAGCCACAATTTCGATACTTCGATCTCGATTAACGTTACCGTCACGAAGTGAGAGAAAGCGAGAGAGAGAGAGGGAGAAGAGAAAAAACGGATTCGGTAGATTTCAAAGGATCGTAAAGCTGCAATAACAGCATGAATATTTCATCTCGCAAAGCGGTTTCAACGATCGTAACCCTTTCTTTTCGGCAAGAGCTCCAGCGTTGACCTCCTCGGGTCATCGGAGCCCGATAATTGCCGTCGAGAGTCCTACCATCGAATAGTCGCGTCCTTGAGACTGGTCCATCCACCTTTGGCTAGCCTGTTTCCGCAGCTTGCCGCTCGCAGCATCCGGTGACGAACGAAGTGTCCTACGCGTGGACCAGTTCGGGGCATTTGAACGATGTTTTTCTTACTTTTTGTTTTCTCCTCGCAGGCGATGAAAACGATGGTCAGCCTAGTGGTTAAGTAACTGGTTCGTTAGAATGTTTATTTGCTTAGGGTTCTTTTGTCAGGGACTCGGACTAGTGTTATGACGACCTGTTACCGTGGCCCTGCGCTCTCTCTCTCTCTTTCTCTCTCTACCCCTCTTTGCGTACGAGCTAACAGAAACGTCTTTCAATTCTGTTCTTTTCACACTCGTGCCGTGTCCATCGAGAGACAATCTCTCGACGATCGATTCCTACGCGTTTCCCTCGTCAGAGATTCGAAGGAGTCGAAAGATTCGCGGATAATGTAGGAAAGGATTATCTCGCGAGCATTAGCTCGTACCTAATAGAGTTTGCTGCTCGAGTGTGCGCGTGCGCAAATCCTCAGAAGGAATTATCTGCACGGATCATTACACGGTTCGCACACAAGGGACGTATTAGACAACGCGCTTGGATTAGAGATCAGGATGAAGACGTTTCGGCCTGGTGGAAACTCCTTTCATCAATTATAATCGTCGACGTGCGGGACAGTAGCCGTTCATTAAACGCGTATATACGAGGCCGCTCGTTGCTCGAAGAAAAATACGCTAACGATACCGCTCGTGAACGTGTTCTGAATGCTGGGCTCGCGCGTTCTTATGTATTCGTAATCTCCTCCTCCTTTTCCTCCTCCTCCTCCTCCTCCTCCTCCTCCTCATTCTCATCCACCACCTCCTCTTCCTCCTTCCATGGTACTGCAACGACCGATTCCCGAGCGAACGTGCGTTCGGGAATAATGCAAAGTGTGGAGTCACTCTGCGGATGGTAGTCAGGTATCGCTTCTGCTTCTTATTTATATAAATGACCAGCGCATAACTCCGAGCTCCCGAGGACTAACGCGCGCGCCTCTTTCCTGCGCTCTCCGAACGATCTCGCAACGTGTCGGCTCGATGATAAATTAATTGTCGAGGATTAAGCAACGTTAAGCGTAATTTTACGACTTCGCAATACCGTTGCTTTTCTGAATCACTTGGAGCAGAAAGTGGTTCGTGAAAGGTAAGATTGTACGAGAGTGAACGTTCGATCCGAGTTGCCTTCGATTCTCTTTATCTCTCTCTCTCTTTCCCTTTCTTTCTTCCCGCTAGAAAATTTCGATCATCGCTTGAAAATTTGTGCTCGGACATCAAATGTGTCGCTCGTTTGGAATGCTAGCGCAGTCGGCGAATGGTCGCTTCTGCGTTTAAGCGACGTGGCGGATGGATCGGTTATGGTGTTCATTGTTGACTCGTCACGGCTTTCAAGGGTTACCTTCCTGCTTGAAAGGACCCATAACTTGTCACGTTCAACCCATGGACTACCGTGGCTTAAGGAGTGTGCACCTACCTTTCGCTGAACGTTGTTCAGTTAATTATGACTAATGGCGAACACGTAGTAGGGGTAAGAAAAATTAAATAACATTAATGCGTCTTCTCTTGCGACGATACGAAGCGTTCCTTCGGCTGAAACAGAGAAAATCCTTTTGTGTCTTACCAACGTATTCGCTTCCACTTGATTTCAGACTTTTATGGGGACTAAAAGGTACTCGTTATATTCCAATATATTTCATACGATCACGAAGTATACACCTAATTCTATTCACCCATTCTCCGGGAAGACTGCGCATCAAAGATTCCTCCATTGTGCGTATCCACCCCCGAAGTAACGGCCTCGTTGGAGCATCGAGCACGCTTAACCCCATTTACTTTTCATTCACGAAGGAATTCCCGTGTTTCTTTTATCGAAAACAATCGTGTGCTCGTCCTCGCGGCATAAACGCTCTCCTATCGGTCCGCTTTGGCAAAAGAGAGAAGGGTGGCTTTTTTCGACGGGACAGTGGCTCTCAACACGACGAGAGAATCACACACGAGTGCCGTGGTGGATATACAAAGTTCAATTCACGGCTCGGAATTCGAAGAAGCCGAGCGACGAATCGATTGTAATCAGAGCCGATCGAAAATTATCCAGGATCAAGCTGACTGTATGGCGGTAATCGATGAATATTAACCAGCAAACACATCGGTGCTCCGAGCGGCGGAACGAAGCATAGTCGGGCAGAGCGCAGCAGTCGAGAGTGGACCGCGTTAGAGTATAACGGCTGCGAGAGTAGGAGGGTACATATTCATGACGTTAACGAGCCTCCGTCGAACGTTTAATTCCGCCAACCGCCTGAGTTGGGTTAGGGTAACTCGCTCGGCAAACACGAGCCCTAACTAACCGTGCATCTCCCGGTCCTATGCTCGTCCTCTCTCCATCTCTCTCTCTCCTTCTCTCTCTTTCTCTCTCTCTCTCTCTCTCTCGCTTGTTCTCCTCCAATTTCTCGTCTCGCATCGTCTCCCTCGCACCGATCCGTCCATCTCTCTCTCTTTCTGGCCTCTGTCCTCTGTTTGTCTTTCTACACCGCGGAAGAACAGCACCGACGGTCGCAAGTTGGTTATGCCTGCTTATGGCATAGCTCGAATGCAGATTGTACAAGTTTGTGACTTTGCCGTTATGCCGGTATTGTTACGGAAATGGTCTATCAACTTTGACGATATATTCTAGCTCTGATAACGTGCTCACTACGTAGAGATACTATACACAGAGTACTTTAAAGTAATTATAAGTAGAATCGAACAATAAGAACGCAATAATATCCTGTGGTTTTAGGATCTCTTTAATTCGCGCTTACACCTGTTTTCAAAAGTGCCCGTTCGATACCTCGGTCGTCGTTTCAGGACGCAATCACGTCGAATCTCATCGAGGAATCAGCTTTCGTAAGGGCCGCGCTAGGCTTGAAACAACGATCCACGTATATTTAGCTCGAATCATAATCCGGTCTGATAACCGTGGATGAACTGCGGAACGAGCGAAAGAGTCGGGTAGTTAATGCGTTTTGCATCGATCAGCCGCGTCCTGCTCTCGATACTCGCGCAAGGGTTACTAATACCAACACACAGGCATACGTAGGTAACTGGCGTAACATGAGAGCTGGCAAGGAGCATCGGAAAGAGCGCGCTAGCTCGCGCACATTCCAGCGATCGGATATCTTGAGTCCACCTTCTCTTAGGACGTCTTACTTATAATATCTGGACGAGCCTCGGGTTAACGTGTTACAGGAGTGACTTGCGACTTGGTAATTTCATCCCCGGTACGGTGCCTCTCTTTCTTTCTCTCTCTTTCTCTCTCTCTTTCTATCCTTTTCTTTTTTATTTCACGAGCCACTACCTCCATCATCATCGTCATCCTCGTCTCCTCGTCGTTCCTTTCGCTCAGCTTATGTCTTCACCAACACACACGAGAGAGAGAGAGAGAGAGAGAGAGAGAGAGAGAGATGAGTCTACCCCTCTATCTTTCTTTCTCTCTTTCTCTAGCAGGGACCACTGTTTGCGTACAAACAATCCTCTTCGGAGCAAGCTCGGCTCCTTGTATGCATTTCCTCCTACCGTCTCTTTCTCTCTTCTACTTTCCCTTCCCAGGCGACTCCTTTCTTCCAGTCACTGTCAATTTATCCGTCTCCGTGACTTCTCCCCCGTCTCCCTCAATTTATCTCTCTCTCTCTCTTTCTTTCTTTCTCTCCGTCTTATTCCCTTTCTCTTACTCTTTTTTAGCGTTGTCTCCGAGGTGAGACGATGTTCCCTCGGACGTTTCAGTTTTCCCACGTAGAAGCAACTCCGATTCATTGTTCTGACAATCATCGGCCGACCAGATTACGCCGGAGACGATTCGTAAGACGCGTCTGCCATTCTCACGAGATAACGACCGTCTCTTGGCTTTTCTTGTCGGCTTCTTTGCTTCTATCTCTCTCTCTCTCTCTCACACAGACACACGCACACACACGTACACACGAACACTCTCTACCTTTTGACAAATTTCCATCTATTAGCAGAGGCTCTTTACGGATTATACGTGTCGTACTTTGGTGTGTGTGGGCGTAACATCTTCCTGGGCGAACTCGTTTAATGCGGATCAGTGTTAGATTCGTGCGGCAAGAAAGATGCATCGATATCTCTAGGATCCCATTTTGACAGTCAGCCTTTTGTTTTACTCAGTGATTGCTTTCCCTCTCTTCTATTTTTACCCTCTTATCCCGCACGATCCCTTTTAAGAGGAGAATGTGGACCCTACCTTCGCCGCCTTTACCTCCTATCATTTAGGTATCACTATTTCGGGCGAACCCGTTCGCTCCGAGGTCTACTTTTTATTACCACCACCGGTATAATCGTCTGGAATGATTTTTCTTTTGCGTTCTCGCTGAAAGCGTTATTAAAGTGGATATATAATACGATTTCACAAAAATCACTCCGGGTAGCTCAGTTTTAGAAAAAGTCGTTCTCCGCTCGGAGTCGTGGGACATTTCGAAGGAATATTCCGTTTTAAAGTGTCCCCGAGTATTCGAGATCAAATCAAATATCAAAGAAACAACATAATCGCCTCCTTTTAGTGGAAAGCCATGTTAGGATCCGTATAACAAGCGGGATGAAGCGATATCTAAGATGCATTTTGACAGGCAACCTATTGTTTTACTCGTCGGACGATGACGATGACGATGAGGCTTCTCGGACCGTCGTCTCACCACCATTGGAACATCCCTCGGTTGAATATAATATAAGACCTCGCACGGATCTCGTGGGCGTTCGTGGATGGTGTTAGTGGCGCCAGAGATAATCCTCGCGATAGTTTCCCCTCTTCTTTCCCTCACGTCAATCAGGATTGGATTCGGTTTAGAGCTCTCTATAGTTGAACCCAACGGATCAGAGGTGCTCAAACGGAATCCAATAGCCTCGTGTGGAACGGGGCTCGCGGGTCTCGAATCGTTTGAAGAATTGATCGGTCCAACTGGAAGAATACTTTCCCCGTGTTTTCGTCGGCTGGTATTATAGCTAAGAAAATCAAATCGGTACTCGGGGGTAGGTACTCGTATCTGAGATTCAACGAGTTACTTCCAATTATCCAATCGGATTATGGCGAGCAAGGTGCGGTTCGAGAACATTTCCGAGATGTACATTTCCGCGTTCGCGAAGGGGATGACGCGTCGAAAGTGACTTCGGTCCGGGAAACTTGCACTCAGCCAGGAAGCCCGTAGTGGAAGGTACTTAATGGCTATTTAATTCCTAATCCAGACGCAGTAGCTCGCCGGCGGCGCTACTTTCGCAGTAATCTGCGGCCCGCGCTGCCGTCTTCCTCGAAAACAGAAATACGGCAAAGACGGTCTAATCCACCGCATCTGGGATTCATGAATCCCTCTGGCTCCTCGACGCGTTGCGCCACCACTATATCCTCCTCTCTTCCGACACCTCTCTCTTTCTCTCTTACTTTCCTTTCTCTCTCTCTCTCTCTCATACACATTCGCTTACTCACTCGTTCTTCTTCTCCCCCTCCTTCTATCTCTTTACTCGCGCACCACCGCTGCTTCCTCCTTCCTTTCTCCTCATCCCAGAATGCTGAGAGAGAGAACGAGAGAGAGAGAGAGAGAGAGAAGGAGAGAGAGCACCTCTTGCTACCCGCCTACACGGGTCTAACCAATCGGCCGGCAGCCCCACTCTTCCACTTTGTAGAGAGCTACTTCCATATTTACACGGGAGGTAGTCGCAAAAGCGAAGTTAGACCGGCTGAGCTGATTTAAGCATTCGTTATTATAATTCTTGGGGGAAGCTGTGCCCCAGCTTCCTCGCCTCTATACCACTACCGAGCTCTCCGCTACAGACTTTTGGAAGTTCCGAGAGCGAAAGAGAGGAGAGATACATGGACCGAGAGAAAAGCCTTGCTTCTGTAAAGCCGTTACGTCTATCTCCTATCCCTTCACCAGGATTGGAGTACTAATTTTCTCTATGAACCGTGACAGTTGAGTTAATTTAAGTACCACCCGTTTCTCTTGACAGGAAACTTTGGTTTCTGGCCGTGCTTTATGCGCGCCAGAAACGCTAAGCGTTATTACGTTTGCGGAGACAAAAATTTCGAGGACGGTAGGGGCAGGAGGAGGAAGCGTCGACGTGAATAAGGGTCAAGCGTTTAATCGTTCAGTTTAATTAGATTTTATACCAGCGTCTCTTCTAATGTAGGATTTTAAAGAGAAGCATCCGAAAATTCGTCGACTTCAGGAGGACAGTCAGCTCGACATAATGAAGAAGACTCCAGACCGCTATCGCGGTGCGTGATGATTTTTTGATGAATCTCGTCATTAGTCGCTTTCGGAGTAATTAGCAGTCGGGAAGAGTTCCCCCACTACTACGAGCGGAGTCTTCTCTACACCTTGTGTCTCGTGATAATTAAGTTCGGTCCTTCGAGCACGCGCGCTTCTAGCCTAAAGGTATCCATGTCCTGGGCATGGTCGGTCTCCTAACCTCAAAATCCATCGTCCACGATTAATTTCTTCGAGTCCCCTGGGCGAATTTTAGACTCGGCTGATCGTTTCGCCCGTCCATCCGTCCGTCCGTTCGTCTGTCCGTACTCTTAATTAATAACCAAGGCAGCTGCTTTACCGCTGACGTCATTACTATACTTCTTGCTTTTCTTTTTTCCCTCCTTCCTCGTTCTCCTTTTTTACACCCCTCTTTTGTCATATCTCTCTCTCTCTCTCTTCCTTTCTCTAATGTTTTCATACGTCCGCTCGTGTGTGCGCGTCTACGCGCATATTCGTTTAGAAGGAAGTAAACATATTTACCGAGTAAATCACACCGCTCTCGACGACAGCCAGTCCTCCGTGAAAAATCGCGAAACGAATGTCGCTCGTTGATGTCATCGCGCGTTTACTATCCATCGACCGTGCGCCGCGCACTCACGGATATCTCACTTTATAGTATTAGAAGTTCTTCTTCGTTGCCGCTTCATAGCCGCACGGAAACGCGTGGCTCCTGAATCCATTCGACTGTCGGTGGACGGTGCACGTAATGGCGATAATGATGATGGTGATAAAGGCTTTACGGTTCCATGTAAGAAAAAGTGCCGGCCGGGAGTACCCGTGGAAAAGTAGGAACGCCACGCTGCTTGTCTAAACGAATTAATGTGGGAGCTGGACTGGTCTCTCCGTCGGAGTAAAAAAAAAGCCTAGCGAATCGGCAGTTTTCCATGAGTCCGGTGACGAGGGACGTGGGGTACTACGGGAGTTGGGCAAAAATGAGGGAAGTCGAAAACGCGGACGGTTGAGACATTTTTTCTCGCGTTAAGTAAGTGCTGCCGCGAGAACAAGATAAGCTTCGATATCTAGGATCTCCGCTCGGTTCCAGGGAAGAGTATCGCGGCTTTCGAAAGAGCCTTTCGGCGTGGCCAAGAGACGGCCGATAACGAATGGCCGGTCGTTACGATAAATGTCTTACTCCGGGGCCCCGAACGAGCGAAGGAGACCACTGGGATAATGATATTATTACGGGGCATCTTGATTCTCCTGGGCCACACTATCATCATACGTCACCCGTTGCGCGCGCCGACGCGCTGAAATCCACGGCGTATTACGAGCATATATTTCCTGGGCTGCGTCCTGACGCGTCCCGGCGCGGGCAGTTGCTTTTTGCCAGGCGGTTACAAAGTATGATGATCCTCCGCGAGGACAGACCCTGATGAAATCATCAGGACTCCGCACCTGATCGTTCCCCGCTCGAGCGTTAATATCGAGCGGAGCCGGCTGTCAGCCGACGAAACTTCCATCGGAATGAAGCAATTTGCTCGAGCGCGCGAGCCGCGCGGCTCGCAAGAAGCGGAGCTTCCGCGAGCCTCCAGCCTCGCGTCACGCTTGTCTCCGTTCCCTTCGATAAGGGCTCCTTCGTCGGAACGAATGTCCTTCGTTTTTAAGGACTTCGCGCTGCGTTAAACGCATTCTCTCTAGCCCTCGATAACTTCATTTTCGGAGTTTAACTTTGTTCCCACACATCGAAAGCGGTCGTGAAAGATTCTTAACCGATGCGTCGCTGTAACTCGTATGGTCCATAACGCATCAAGGACTCGGGTGTAGATCGGCGAGCTCCTCCCGTTGTCCTCGCGTATGTGGGTCAACGCGTTTATTAATCTCTCTTTAAAATACAAGTCACCTTCTCTTTCTTATCCCTGGATTTTTACTTTCATACATTCTTCTCTACGCGACATCCCGTCGAGGATAAAGATTTCCTATTATTTTATCCAAACAAGTCATATTTTATGTTTATCCCTGCTTAGAAGGCTAACGAGACTAACGTTTTTTTTTGCATTATTCATTTAACGCTATTATCGCTATCAATAATTACCTTCCATCGATCAGTAACTTCGTCTCCTCCGTGATTACGAAGCAACGTATTACAGAGGTACGGAGAGGGACGGTTTTAGCGCCAGGACAAAAGCAGAAGAAGCGAGGAATTAACGAGCGGAGGCTGCAGCTTGACCTCGTTGCCCATCGTGTAGTGCAAGAAGAACGTATCGCGAGGGGTGAGGGAGAGAGAGACGGGCGGAGAAATGGATAGAGATGCTCGAAGGAGAGGAGAGGCCAGCGTGGTCGGCCAAGCGGCCCCAGCATCCTCTTTGACGAATTATTCTCTCTTCGCCAGTGATCCTCAGACGTCTTCTTAGGAATGCAACGTTTCAATGACGCTGGGTACGATTTCATTCTCTTCCGATTTTGGAAAAAATTTTGAAAATAGAAAAAACGATTCTTTGAGATCTTGATTATAAGATCACACTTACCTTTTTTTATAATAACCGACTAAAGAATCACGCGGTGAAAATTGAGCGTCACTGGACGCGTCCGATTAGGATCACCGAAAGATGTCAGTCATCCCTTTGTTTTCCAATGCTTTACCTTTTCGTTTTCCTCCTCCAGCGTGATGGACGAACGAGTTCGGAGTAGTCATTAATGCTCAGTCATTTTTCCATTCATACGAAGCAGTGTTTATAGTAGATACCATAGAAACGATACCCACACGAGGAAGAGAATACCAGTAGAGATTTAGCAAGAAAAGTTTCACTCCGAGAGGATTATCGTAAGGATACTATATATGCATTTTTACGCGAAGGTTAGTAACGAGCTGCTAGCTCGTACAATGGAGGCTCGAAACGGCAGTGCGCCCTCTCGGGGAGGAACTTACCGATTAACTCATCTACCATGGGCATTGTTGCCCTCAATGAGAGGATACCGGTCGCATTTATTGCGGGTATCGCGTTATTATACTAACCTACTCGCTTTTGTGCGGCGATATAAGTTTTCCGGTTGGCCGACGATCGAGCTCGGTTCCTCGAGGGGGAAGCACGTCGATCGACGTGAACGGACAACGACAATGAACGACGTTTTATCGGTACCGATATTTTCTCTTTCCTTTTTTTTCTATTTCTCTATCTCTTTTTTCCAACACGGACAACAACTCGTCACGATTCGCGTTTCGCCGCAAGTAACAAAGCGTTTAACGTAACGCGCTATCCCTTTGCTACCCTAGATTATTACAAACCACGGTCCACGCGTAATCTATTATCCTTTTGACGTCCGGTGTGCTATTAAACCGTCATAATTAATCCCTTTGCTGTGTCATCCACAGGTGGGTCATAAGACACGTTCTGGTACATACCTATTGTACATGTAGGTATATACATGCCCGTTGCAAATCATACTTCTGCGCTCGGACGCGTATACTTATTATAGACAATCATGAACGTTAATGCCTTGTTCATTGCGCGGAATATGACTCAATAGCTCCGTGCTCTCGCTCGGAGCTAGAGCGTACCTACCACTTGGACCGACATCGGGGTGTGTGTGTGTGTGTGTAACGCCGGTGAGAGGCGACGATCTATTTTCGAGAAGACTTACGGAGTAATGAAAAGGAATCGAAAGAATGAGAAAGAAGGAGGCACGATAGAAAGTAAAAAAGGGACTAGAAAATAGCGGAGCAATAGGTTTATGCTAGAGAGACCGTGGTTAGCGTCGATCCTCTCGAAGGTAATCTATGCTTCCTCCTCTTCTTAAGTATAGAATACAGTTAATCGTCGTATTAATCTGCGACGTGTATCGCGCGGAGCGCTCTCCATAAAGAAGATTTTAATCGCGGGCGATTAATGTCGCATTAGTCGTTCAAGATTGATCGTACCGGGGCATATCTATTGAGCCTTTTGGAGAGCGATCTTTTTTTTTCTTCTTCTTTCTCTTTCTCCCTCTGTCGAAGCAGACCGAGCTACCTTGACTTTAATTACTTCATTGCCGGTTATAATACCTTATATGACAGAAGAAATTAATCTACCGTTCGGAGTTCCACCGTTTCGTCCTACCTTCGAGCAGGCTTCTATCGTACGCATATTTCTTGCTCCTTACGATTAAAAGGATACCCTGTGTCGGAAATACGAAGCTATGGGAATGCGGAACCTTTACTTACTATTCCTTTTCCAGTCTAACCGATTCTGTTGAACATACGTGGAAACGGGTCTCCATCGACGACGACGAGGGACCAGATATACGCTCCTACCGGATAAGTATCAAGTATACAGGTCGTGCAGATATAGTCGGCCAGTATCGACCGGGTAGCCAAGTTCAACAGCCAATCCTCGGCTGCGCGTTAAAACCACGCCCTTTATTTTGCGGTTGTATTAGCCACATCTCACGTTCCGCATTTAACTCCCGCCTGATTATTTAATGTACTTCTCTACTTACGCGGGATGAGGTTTTATGAAAGATTCGCGTTGATCTCTGACCGGCACCTAAAATCCTTACCCCTTTCTTCCCCGGTGTCTTCGTCTTCTTTTTTACTTCGCTCTTCCTCATCGGATCCTTTTTTTCTAACCACGGCTTTGTTCGTAAAGTTTCATTTCTTTTTTCCCAAGAAAGATCATCGATTGGCGTAACGTCAGCCACGGCTGATCGAACACAATACGGGGTAATTATACACGGGGAATTTGTTGAGATTCATCCCCGGAGTATTAATGCAGGAACGTCGGCCCGGTGCTGGTTTGCTGGCGATTAATTGAATTCGTTTGACCTAACGAGGAGAAATAATTATCTTCGACGCGCCCGTATACTAGTATTACAAATTAGCTAGTTGAGAAAGTACGATCAAAAGCACCCGCAATATCCGTCGCGACGTATCCATTGATGGTGATCGATAAAACGAGGAGAGAGGGAATGTTAAAAAAAAGAACTTTATATCTATGTATATAAAATATCGATATCGTTGGGAAGCGAGTAGATTTGAATGTTGAACGGCGCGAAGGTGAACGAACCGGCTCGATTCCTCCGTTCCTTTCTTTTCCTTCGTCTAGAAAGCAATTTGCAGTGGAGTCCGACTCGTCGTGGTAAATTCCGTCGCAATTCTCAGCTATTAAGGGCATCGTATTTATGTAAATAAGGAATTTGGTTTGCCATCGTGGAAGAAGGAAGAGACGGCGAAAAGGGAACGGTAGAGGAGAAGAGAAAGAAAGGGAGAGTGAGAGAGAAAGAGAGAGAGAGAGAGGACGTGGTTCCTGTTAAGGATAGCGACGGGGTTGGATGGAAGGTAACGTCGAAGTAACCGGTCGACGACGAAGGAACAGAAAGCTCTCGTTAATGAGCTTCCTCACCCTCAAAGCTTTGAAAGCCGGTTACACTGGTCTCACTCGCGACGGCAGAATGAGAGAGTCGTTCAATTCAAAGCTTCCAGGAAATTATACGTCTGTTAACGTTCTATCGCGAGCAAAGGCTCAAACCCGTACTCTAATAGCGGCAATAGCGTGTTTTAATCTCGGCTCAGGGAAGTGCATTTGTCATTTCCTACCGGCGCGAGCAAAGCTCACCGTCTTCGAGACTGCAATCTTCCCGCGGTAACGCCGCGCGCTTTCAATTTATTTTCACGATGATACGTCCACTGGAACTGGAAATTAGACTTTGCGCAAATTAATATATCCCTCGTCTCTTGCCCTTTTTCTTCTTTTTCTTCTTACTCTTGTCATTATCGTTATTATTCGTCGGCGTACTACCTAGATAATTATAATAGTAATACGTACCTACCTACGTGTACGCGACGTGTGCGCGATATTTGAATTCTATCGCAAAAGTTTGCGAGTCAGCGTAGGTATCCACGAGTTTTCCCGAGAGTGGAACAACTACGGTAACTCGTCTTACGTATCATGACGAGGTACTTCGATTTTCCTCGTAGGACGCTGCGAAAACGTGGGCATTAAGAGAGCCATCTGCTCGTGGCAGTCTGATGCTAAAGTATTCTACGCTAGCGGAGTTTGGACTTTGCTGCAATGCCGTCACGGCAATTTCTCTGGGGATGGTTACTTACAGTGTTGGCTTAAACAACATACTTAACCGGGCTACTTAGTACTCACGAGCGCAGACGTACCCCTTGCAATAATAACATTTCACCCCCTTTAATCCGTAGCCCGCTGTTAGTCCTCGGCTAAGTATCTGTCCTTCTCTTTCCCTACTCCCTCCCTCTCTCTCTCTCTCTCTCTCTCTCTCTTACTCTCTTACTCTCTTTCGATCGCACCCCCTGGCGAAATCAAAACACGGAAAAGCCGATACAGTTTTGCGTAATACCTACTCGGAAACTTTCTTCTTTCGCGATGTCATCTTTGCTAATAAAAAGAACAAAGAGATGTACCAGGGGCTTCTTCTTTTTTTAGCAAATTTGATCAATACTCTCTCGATCATTTTTATTTTATTATTATGATGTTGTCGAAAGAATATCGAAGTGTCTTTACGTTACGTTTCCATAGCTTTGAATCGGTGATATTTAGGAGGATACGGACGATAGTACCATATGGAGATAGGTGGGGAGTAAGATAATGCACCGTAGGCGGAGTATGGGTTCCCGTATAAGTTCTATGGAGTTAGGAGATACTCTCCATCGGGCGCAATATAAACCCCGTAGTACTAAGCGGCTTAGTACCTCGTAAGGGCATTGACGCCTGACATATCCGAGTATACCACTGACTCGGCGAATAGCTCGAAGTACAGTCTATGGGTTTTTCTCATGGGATAGAGATTCTCACGGAATTGGGAAAAAATGGACTTTTCAAGAAATGTTATGCTTTCCATTGGAAATATTATATTTCTCGTAGTATTTTTGTTTGTTTATTACAGCGAACTCGAAACAAAAGTTATCGAGAATTTCTAACGACTTACTAACGATATCACGAGCATTGATATTTTATTTGTAGGCCAGCGTGATTCGCAACGCAAACGTTTGCGGATCCGCGAACGACAAACGAGAGTGCTTTCCGATAGACAGAGCGAGCACAGCTAGTAAAACATTTTGTTTTTCCCATGAAGTTAGTCTCGTCCGATCCCCGTGCGCGAACCAAGGGAGCTAGGGTGGTGCGCGACGACACACCCCCATTGAAATCCCATGTACGCGGTATATACTTGAATTAAACGGAGGCCGGTGTCGCATTATGCCAGAGAATGGCAAGTTATATCTAACCTCTCATTAACCCCGTGTGAACTCAGATCGGGAAGGGGACCGCGTGGTGAAAGCCGAGACGTCGATTTTCAAATTCGTAATTCACGGGCCCGCTTTATTATGGGTTGCGAGCGGGAAACGTGAACGACATTCCGGACGTTGAAAACGCGCCAGATCGTTCCGTATGATTTCATTCAGCGTGCGCGTTACGCCGTGCGAAGATAGCTACGTTCGATTAGCGTAAAACGAGCTTTTTTCCGTCGATCAAAAGTAGAAAATTACAAGGCGGAACATGGCGAGACGCAATCGTCACGATTTATGCGACGTAACGCGCAGTCGATTGGATTAATCGCGTCGATAATACGAGGCGTTTGATCCTTGTAACATAAATCACGGTGGTGGATAACCAGCTAGAAGCACGCCGCGCGATTTTTAAAGCGCAAAAAATGCGCCGCCGGGTATTTACGTGGTCGTATAGATCCACAGGTACGAGGGTACGTGTATTATTGTTTACTTTCGCAAATTGTCGCGAAACTCGCGCATGTTTCTCTTTCGTTTTCGTTTCCGCGTCAGTGTTACATCCTCTCTGGCACGGTGCTGATCTCCTTCGAGGCACTTGGTGGTTTTCCACTTTCTTTCTTTCTTTTTTTTTCTTTTCCTTTTTTCCCTCCTTTTCGTCGACTCGTTCTCGCACCCTTGAGCAGCCAAGAGCCCATGATCCATCGACCGGGCCGGAAGCAAGAGCGCGAGGTGTCGGGAGCGTGGAACGACGGGCGAGGGGTGAGTCCGTTGGAACGGAGAGGAGGGAAATCCTCGAAAACTTCTTACCGCAACAATGGCGAGTAGCGATTTTAAAAAGATCCTACGAAGATTTACCATCACTTTCACGCCTCTCCATGGCACCCCAGTGCCGACCTAAGACCTACAACAAATACCTGGTGGGCATCGTAATCTCACTAAGGCCTCCCATAGTGGGTCCCCTACGGGCCCCCATTATTATTTTCGCGGCATTGTCGAAGTGTCGAATCTGTCTACAAATAACCACTAGAGAAATGGTTACTCCGTCGCGCTACTCTCTTTCGAGCCATCTTTCTCCCTCCCTTCCCCTTCACTCCCTACCTTCGTCTCTCTCTCTCTCTCTCTCTCTCGCTCGCTCGTTCGATCTCCCTCCCTTCCGTCTTTCCTGCTTTCTCGCTCGAGCGTTGCGACGCCTATCTCTTCTCTCCCGCTCTCGTTCCGGCTCTCTGCTATTCAGAGTGGACTACATTATTTTGTTGTAAGGCCCCGACCACACCGCATTATCCTAAACATCTAAATCCGGACAGCTGTAGTTCCCTCAGGTGTTCTCAACTACGGGATCCCTCGCGAGTGCGTTGAAACAAGTCGACGAGCTTGCTGCTAATCCATCGTATATAACTTCACGCGTTATGCTATATATAAGTATAAACGGTAGAACGTAAGTTTATGATTGTAGTAATTTCCTTGTAATTGACTAGAAATAATTTCACGAGACTGGACAGGTAGTCATTAGGCATGAGCCCGATCCAATTTCACATCAAGTTTTTCCACTTTTCATTGATGCATCGATTAATTCAATTTTCTTTTACAAGCTTCGTTTCTCTTTTATTTTCTGTCGTAAACTCGAACGAAAATGAGAACCACTTCCTAATGAATGTGCCAGAGGTGTCAGAGCAGCAACTGTCAAAACACGAGCGGCAAGACGGTGACCGTGGCGTCGAGCGATGGAGACGAGGGGAATGTGGATGAAAAAAGATGGAGATAGAAAAAGATAGAGTGAGATAGAAAGAGAGAGAGAGAGAGAGAGAGAGAGAGAGAGAGAGAGAGAAAGAGATCGGTCCTTTCCGCGCGTCATGCCGAACGTAGTACCTTGAAAACGGTACACGGCACCCGATGCCTATCGATAATCGCGACATCCATCCTTTCATTCTCGATGGCAAAATTCCTGCACGCTTGTGCGTCGTCGAAAAGCGAGTCGGAGAGGCGACAGAAACTCTAGCATTGTTCGTCGTTGGGTGCACGCTCGTGCTTACGCAACGGTCCGCTCGTTTTCGCATAGTCTGTTACTAAATCGTTGTTCTGATGCTTATCCGGATTGCCGGAGATAATGGAGCATGGTTAACATCGCGACTCATTCATTCCCTTCCGGTGTATATCCTCTACTACACCGTTGTTAATCGTTCGTATTTCTATCAGTTCCGTGTCATTTTACTACACGATAGCCCACGCAAAGATCATGAATATCACGAACACAAAAATGCCTCCACATCGACGCGAACATCACGCGAATGTGTGCGTGTAGGTATGAAAAAAAAGGACGAAAAAAATAATACTCTCGACAAAATGTCTTCGTATACTCGACTCCATCTTCGTGGCAAGACTCTACCCAGCCGTTGAGTACTTTCTGCGAGAGACGAGAAAAAGAGAGAGAGAGAGAGAGAAGAGGGAAGGAATGAAGGATACCAAGAGAGGGGAAAGGAAAACGGAGAGAGCGAGACAGCACAGTAGGAAAGGAAGTGGTGGCTCATGTGGAGGCATCGTGTAGGGTGGAGTCGCCGTCGAGGACGCTTAGGCGTGCGCTCTGGGCATATTGGCTTTTCGGGAGAACCTTGGTCGATGTTCCTGGTTCCTGGTTAACCCGCGGGATCGGTTACAGGCCAGAGCCAGCCACACGATTGGTCCATTTTGTCAGCGACACCCGCCCACGCCACGTTATCGCGCAACTACGTTCCCTGTCTTTTACTCTCTCTCTCTCTCCCTCTCCCTCTCTCACTCGTCGTGTCGATAACCCTCTCCCCTTTTTTATCTCACTCCCACTCCATTACTTTTTCTTTCTATGAAACCGTCGAACGAACACTAGAACGATCGCTTATCCCACTTTAAATAGTCGCAACCAAAAGTGAAATTTTGGCAACATCTTCGAGACACGCATTGGATAATATTATAACGATGTCTACAGCAGCCATATTGCCGAAGAGTTTAGTCGCGGTGCGAGGGAAGGAGGAGAGCCGCGACCCCGTGAAGTTTAGAATTCGAAAGGATAGAGAGGCATAAAAGTACTCGTAATTTAATGTCATAATAATTTGTTAATATATTTCCGCGTGGATTTATTTACAGGCGCAAATAATAATAATAATAATAATAATAGAATAATAATAATAATAATTAATAATAATCAATAATCATATATAATCGTGATAATAATATTAATAATAATGATGATAATAATAATAATAATAATGCTGCACTTTCTTCATATATTTATATCTGTTTAATTCCGTGTGTTAATAATCTTTTACGTAACGTACTTATTACAATATATGTAGACCGTATTATGTTCATATTTATAGGGCCGATTATACAAGAATTTCACTAGTGAGTCTATCTACAAAGAGAAGGAGCGGTGAAACGAGCAAACGGATCGCGCGTTTCCATCATCATCGTCGTCGTCGTCGTCGTCGTCGTCGTCGTAGTCGTCTCGCTTAATAAGATCGATTGGATTTCGTCCTTGGCAATATTCGAGCAAGTTGAAGTTTTACTCCCGGAGTAGCGTTCCTTCAAAGACCGGGTCAATTAATGAATTTACAAGTCGCTAGTTTCTACTTAGTCTAACAAGGTATGGGTAGGAGGGCGGAGAGTAGGTCGGGCGGGTGGGCAAAGGGGGAGGGTAGTCGCAGAGGGAGCGTAAATTAGTTTGTCCGACGTTTCAATTTTCCTCGAGCGTTTTGCTTTCTCCTTTCCAGACGGCGAACGCCATTGTGCGGTTTAGCTACACTCGAAGGATCTTTTACCGGGGGGGCGTTCCACCGCGATCGATGAAACGACCACGTATAACGAGAGCAAATCGCAAAATGTACAAAGTCGAAAGCGTTCGATCATGTGTATGCTAAAGTTAGTCCGGAGTTTTGCTTCCGCCAAGCGGCGTCGTTCGTTTCGTCGAGAAGATACGCGACGCCGTATGTAAAAGAGGGATTTTTGTAATAGTTGAAATATAATATACCTAGTATATGTCGTACATTCGATCGATCGATCGATCGGCTCTATTTCGGACGCCTATTTACAAGCCGCAAGAGTTCGCACCGCACTCAGTCTTCGTCAAAGGGAACAACCGTTAAAACGTGTCTCGCGCCATCAAGCACCACCGTCCAAAAAGTTGTAGTCCGTTCGTAGGTAGGTATCTAAGTTCTCGACGAATCACGCTCTCGATTATGTACACACCGTGATATATGTATGTATGTATATGTATATCAATCGTTATCCCGAAATCGAGATATTGCACTCGTCTATTTTGTGCGACCGATTCGGCGATGCACCAACCAATAATGATCGGCAGCAGCATCACCACCATCGGCATCACCATCGTCAATCGCGAACCAATCGACGCGCACAACGGCCTTTTCTTCTATTGTTCTTCGTAGGGCTCCTCGAAAGCCCCTCGACACTCGACGAGAATCGTTCGTTCGCACTCGCGTTCGAATTTCCCGCGCGATCGCTAGTAATCCAAAATCCGTCGTCACTTTCCTCGGATCGGAGAGAGATCTTCTTCCTCTTCGACGGTAGAAATTCTCCAATCCGCTTCGCCGACTATCGAATCGATCCTCACAAGAGCTCGAAGCGTCTCTGAACGTCTCCGCCGATCGCGTCGTACCTCGAGATCGATGGACGATCCTCCTCCGCGTTCTTCGAAACGATCTCCTCGTTCTCGGTAGACCTGTCGTATCACGCCGGCGAGAACGGCCTGTGAAGCTGCGGGGGTTTCGGATTGGGCGGCGGCGTGGCGACCCTTATCAAGCCTTGCCCTTGAGGCTGACCCTGAGGAGTCTGCTGACTGGTAGGTGGACTTCCTCTGGAAGATGGCGTGTGCGGACTCGGGACAGCTACTCTCAGAGGTCCCGTCACCGAGAGATTCGTCGCCATCAATGGTGGACTATGCGCTTCTGAGAGCCCGTCGGAGAGCCGGGAACCCTCCGATATCCTGGATATTCCCTCGGGTAACGGATGCTGCGGGTGTGGATGATGCAGCAAGCCTTCGTGAGGATGCAACCTTGGCGGTGGTAGTCCGAGTGGATCAGGTAGTCTGTAAACGGATAGAAATATCACTTTGTAAACTACCGATTCGTTTCTAACGTTTTAACAAGCAATTTTCGTTTGGAGAGCTAACCCTTACCTGGATCCGAGGTCACCTCTGGGTCCTACGGCTTGGAACGGGCTGCTCTCGGTCAGCCTGAAGATACCTCCACCCGCGATGTTCGGATGATTGTGCTGCGGACTGTGCGGACCAAACCGGAAACCAGCCGGCGGGAACTTGAAGGCCGTTGCGTGACCAAATCGGAATTGCGATTGAGTCGGATCGAAGCGGAAATTCAAAGAGGGGGGTGGAAGGGGTCCGAGTGGACCCAATGGTACAGGACTGGGCTGATGAGTCGGAGGAGGAGAGGAACTCGGAGATGGTGGCGATGTTCCTCCGAGCGAGATGTCCGAATCTTCGGAATCGCTACCGCCGGGTCCTGGGCTCAAAGCACGACGCGCGTTTCCGTTTCCTGGGCCTGATTGTTGCTGCATTCTGAAACGAGAGATTGAAGATTCACATTAATCCTCTGCCGGTCGAACGATTTTTGCGTAATTCTGGTTAATGTTCCGCAGAAAACCCGTTTTCAAAAAGACACGAAAAAGATATCCTACGCGATCGGTTTTGTAATCGCGTCTATTGTCCGTTTCTTTTTTATATTTGCCTTTCTACCCAACACAATCGTAGATCTGTTACTCGACGAACGTACGTCGAACGTGGAGGTTAACGAAGTTCATCGCCTGTACGAACTCTCGAACTGGCTGGTCAGCCAGTATGGATAGGAGGTGCGTAGGTGTAAGATCATCGCCGGGAATTTTAATCGTTCTCGGCTCCTCTCGCACTCTTCGCATATACCTAGGTGGATGTGTGCACCTTAGTGAAAACGCTTTTGTTTCCAGTCATCGCGCCGGAGCGCACGCGTAATTAATGAGCGGGTTCATCCTTCCCAGGTGAGCAAGGATTCACGGGAGAGTAACGATGATTCTCGAGTCGGGTTCGCTACCTACCGGGATAGAAAAAGAGGGAGAGAAGGAGACAGAGAGAGGGATCCACCTCATTACTCAAGAGATTAGGAATAGATATAGAAACTCGGCAAACTTCCCACGCGACGCATCTTCCGGACGACAGAAATGACGAATAACCTCTTGGTGTATACCGGCGATCTTGATTCTCGCACTTGCCGACAGGAAAGTGTTATTTTCTGTTACATAGAATTTTACCGCACACGACGAGCGTGAGTTTAGATCGCCGATAATGAATTCGTGAATTCTCACGATACGAAACGCGTATGGATAATGAATCGTTTCTTTTCTCGATCGGCGAGCGAGTCTACTCGCGAGTTTGCATTCAATTTCTTCTCTCTCTCTTTCTCTCTCTTTTATCGTATCGCCGAGTAGAAGACACAAGAAAGTACTTTCGATAGCGAGTCGATTTTGACGTCTCGAGTAAGAAACGACTTTGTCGTCGTCGTCGTTGTCATCGATGGTCGGAACTATTGTCTACGAAGGAGAATCCTTCGCTACTTCAAAGACAATGAGACGGTCTTGCGGTCCCCTTAAAAGCCCCTCGACTCCAGATCGATTCAACCAGGCAGACCTCCCGAGATCCTCCCGTATTTTCGTTGCTAATCGAGTCTGAAGCCCGTACTGTTACCACGGTAACACCTCCACTGATCCCGGAGTCGAATCTTCTTTTCACGGACTCCATGCTTTTCACTCGCGTTACTCTCCTTCGTTCCGTATCGATCGACGTTGAAAAAATATCATTGTAAATGCATATGTAAGAGATTCATCTCTCTCTCTCTCTCTCTCTCTCTCTCTCTCTCTCTGTCTTGTAAAACGACGGGATAATGGCATGCAGGGTACGATTTTATATTTCAAAGAGACGTAGACGGTGGTTCCAATTTCTTAGTTAGAGGGATGAAAGAAAAAAGGAAGAGAAAAGGGTCGTCGAGCTAGTGAGACATAATTCGAGGTGAACCACTCTCACGTGGACCTGTTTGGAACGCGTTTGGACACGGTAATCGAACCCGGCCGTAAGCGCGCCCGTTTTCTCTCTCTCTCTCTCTCTCTCTTTTTCTCGCGTCTTTCTCTTCTACGAGACAGCCGACGCGTTTTAATTATGCCCCGGAACCGCTCTTCTTTGTCTTGCTCCTTTCACGGGACACCCGCACGAGCGGTACGACTTATTATGCACGACGTTCCGCGTTTTGTTTCAGCCGATCCGCAGTCTCTCTCTCTCTCTCTCTTTCCATTCAATTCCGAGGGCTTTGACGTGGCCGAAAGTGCGGAGGCTCGAGCTTGCGGTGTCGATTTTGATAAAAAAAGAAATAAGCAAAAGGGGAGGGGGTTGGTACGATGGTGATGGTGGTGTAGCGAGAAGAACCGAACATGAAGAGGCCCGGGGTATTACGTTACTCTGATCTTTTAATACCGAATCACCGCGCTCATTATTCTCGTCTCTCGTTTATTCTCTACATGTCTCTCTCGCTCACGCACACACGGACACATCCAGAGAGGAAATGTACAGGGAAGAGGAACGGTAGGTCGACGTACGATTAATTACTCTCGAAACTCGCGTGAATCGTCGCGAATCGATCGTGAAACGTTTCGTTTCGAGCGCTTTGCCTCTTAAAAAAGAGTTGCCGGGGCCACTCTTAACGATGCACAAGCGGAATTATTTCCACCAGATTTTCTCTTCCTTTTTATTCGTTACCCCCTCCTACCCCGCTCTCTTTTACTCCTTTACTCTCGCGTCGGTCGCGCGGACACATTCAGTGCTTGGCGGCGCGTGTACGCGCGCCTCTCTTTTGGGATTCGCGTTGCGAATCGCGAAACCGGACAAAAAGTCAGGAAAGAGGAGCGCGAACGAACGAGGGGCACAGGTGACGGCCGCGGAGATCCTTTGGCCGTGCCGTCCACGGGTTCGGCTGATTAAAAAAGAAATTCATCAGCCCGCGAAAAAGAGAAGGGGAAAGTATCAGGTGCAGTTGCGAAAGAAAGAGAGAGAGAGAGAGAGAGAGAGAGAGGCTACAGCAAGCGATGAGGATGCGCCCTGCCGTTAAGTATTTACGCCGCATGACGAGTCAGTTTTGAAATCCCTCGTATATTATAAAGTATTATGCACGAACGACGATGACGATGGGGAGAGGCCCGAGCCGTGACCGAGGCTGCCGTAATTACGCGCGGAATGATGCTCGCTCGGACCGGCGAGATCTTTTCGAACGTGCACCTATCGCGAATCGAGAAATCGAGCGGTAGTAGTGAAAGCATCGCGATTCGAATCGCGATTTCGTGATTACTACGTACGCGCATCGTTTCCGCGACTCTCTTTTTACGTGAGAATCGTTGGGAGTCCATTGGTAGAGAGATAGAGAAGGAGAGAGGGAGAAAAACGATCGATTTCATGGAGATATCTCGATCGAGAGTCCTGTCTGGAAAGGAGAGCTCGAAGAGAGTGACGGGGGATATCATTTTAACAGAATCTACCCCGTGTCAGGGGACACCGTGGATTTTGTGCGTGGTACGAGCCATGGTCTAGCTCTCTCTCTCTTTCTCTCTCTCTCTCTTTCGGTTTTCCAGCAACCCCGTGCCATGCTAAATACCCGGTGCACACAATGGGGTACATATCGTTCGAAAATCTGAGCCACGACGAAGGTCCTGACAAAAGGTAACTGGATACCGGTACGAGGAGGAGACGGCATGTGAACAGAGGCCCCGCGATTTCGAAGCTAGGCGGGACCCTCTCTCTCTCTCTCTCTCTCTTTCTCTCTCTCTTTGCCTCTTCATCCTCGACCCACTCGTTTCACTGCTTTTTTCGTCGCTAGCTCATTTTTAATAGCCGCTAATAGAGACGTTAAAACGATACGGGCCTTCTTGCTCGAGTCGACCCCCGATGCTCAGTTCTTTCTTCGCCCTCACAGCCCTGTCTTTACTCTTTTCCCCCTCCCTTAGCTTTTGTCTCGCGAGCATATCGAAAAGCCGGCACCCTTCGAATCGCGTCCGCGCCATCGAGGTTCGAGGTCAAACCGGTAAAATGAGCAAGCGATGGAGTCTATCTCTCTCTCTCTCTCTCTCTCTTCTTGACCATGTGGAAAGAAAGAAACGTCCGCGTTAAATTCGTATCGAAACGCGTTCGTCGCCCGACACGCGAGTTTCTCTAAAGCGGTAACGAGAAGGTTAGCGATCGTCTAGAGCGAGGCAAGAAGCGGCCGAGCGGAAGTAGCGAGACGAATCGTGGCTCGCACGCGGTCTACTTTATCGCGATTTCGTTTCAACGATGCATCGTACGGATAAAGCGCGTAGCCACGATACAAAGAAGTTCGCTCGCGTTAAAGAGAGAAAAAAAGAGGAGGAAAAAAATGAAAGAGATGTAAAAGTGCTTGCTGGCCTGCTAGCTAGCGAACACGACAAACGGCTAGTCGCGTGAATTCGCAACATTTTATATCCGGTCGTGAACACGCCAGGAGATAAGAAGTTCGATGCTCGAGTTAAACCGGCCGATTCGTCTCTCCGTACGACGACGCCATTTGCAGAGACGAGACAGAGAGTCCTGAGAATTCAGGCAAATGTTTGCCAGGGGACAAAGAGTATCCACTGACACGGTACGCTCTCACTTGTTCCATCGACTCTCAATAATATTTGTCAAGATTTTTAAACCGAAAACCGATACCCACGTGCCCCTTCTCCGACTTCCCTTTTTTTCTTTCGATTCGTACGTGTACCGTGATACAACGCTATCGGGAGTTAAGTTCGTGATCTTTACTTTTGAACGGGCTACCGATCAAGATTTTGGGATAATTTCTTGGGGGGGATTATTTGTGATCGAATATTTTAAAATATTCTCATACTTATACCGTGAGCATTGTAAGTATCGTTTAAAATCCGTACGTAGGCCGATATCAAATAATTTGTCGGCTTATTTACAAAGCAACCGAAAAAAGTGGATACGTCCTAAAACGAACGGACGAAGGACCGTCATCGTGCGACATTTTCTCTCTCGTCCAGGAAGCCAATGGTCATTGACTAGGGACGACAAACATTTTCTTACAAGAGCATAGACGGTCTCGAGTGTTTGCCCAGATCCTCGAAAAGGGCCTACCTATGGCTGGCCAGTCAGTCCGTGGGAAAAATCTTCGAAAATTAAATCCTTCTTGGCCTCGACCTTCGCCTCGGCGGAAGGTATATATATATACAAGAGCAAAGGCAGGAGCAGAAGGGCCTAATCCCGTTGTCTCAGGCTTTCCAACTACGAGAGACTCCGCAGGAAGAAAAAAAAAACAATTATCCTCGCTCGATCGGGCATCGCGAGCTTGCGTCCCCGAAATGGAGAACATGGAATCGCGTAGGCAGACGAGGAACTTGTAGATCGCATCGGAGCATGACGAACAACGAAAGGATAATTGTCTCTCGCTTTTTCCCTTTAGATCTTTTCTTTCCTTCATCGAGCACGCGTCTCGTCTCGTCTCTCTGGTAGCAGCTACCGCCGAATCGACGAGCTAACGATTCGAAAACCTAATTAGCTACCTGGATAATTACCCGACCGTCGCCGACGCGTTTTAGTCTTGCGAGTTTGTTAAACGCTCGATGAGAAACAGATGGGGAACGCGTAGCGGAAGGAAATACGCGTCGTCGTCGTTGTTGGACTAGCGAATTCCGAGGGATTACTCGTTACTACCTTGGCGTAAGTGGAAAATCATTCTCGCGTGTAGTAGAAGGAAGGAAGCTAGCATGGAAAGAAGTAAAGAGAGGTAGGTTGTTGCTGCTGCTGCTGTCGCTGCTGCTGCTGCTGCTGCCCTACGTAGAAGCTCGAATTTCAATGAACATTTCGAGCCAGCAAGAACTCTCACGGCTCCTTCTACAATGAGGATTCAGCGTTTCATTTAATTTAATGACCCGTCCCCCGTAGAACCTGGGCGGTACATACATCAGAAATCACTTGGTAAATAATTAATATGTAATCAGACTCCGTTTGTGCGCGCGTAAAAGGGACACGAATGCCCGGGCTGCTCGTGCACGCGCGTAAGATGGAAAAAGACAGAGAGGGAGACATATATATGTATAGAGAGAGAGAAAGAGAGAGAGAGAAGGAACGAAGGGCGCCATCGAAGCAACGCGAGAACGAAGGGTGTTTGCCGGCAAACATCGTGAAGAGCCTCTTAACGTGTCCTAAACGCTGGCGTAGGGTTCTTTTTGTGACGCGAAGTTGACGTAGAAGATGGAATCGAAAGAAAGAGATTCAGAAGGAATTCGCCGCTCGAATTTCGCCTCTTCTTATTTGCGAACGACCACTCGCGCTCGAGTAATGTAATGTCCTTCGGTTTCAAAACACGACTTCTTTTAAATCCTTCGAAAATCCGTTGATCTCCTTCGGATCGATCGATAAACACAAATATTATTAGTGATCGAGTTTCTCGAAACTCGAGCGAGAGGGTTCGAGCACGAAAGCGGATAAATTTGTCATTTGGGATGGGAGTTGAAGGTACAACGGACGTCTCTCAATTATCGCACGATGAGAAAAGGAAAGAGAAAGAGAGAGAGAAAGAGAGAGAAAGAGAGGAAGCTCAATGCCATCCGATCGAGGCACGCGCCGTCGCTCAGAGGCTCTCCGAGGTTCGAGGGCCCTCGAATCGATTCGAGTCTCGTGGCACACTTCGGGGTAAATTAAGTTCCGCTTCTGAAATATGTCTGCGTGCCCTCTTTGCGTCTTTCTCACTGCTATTCCCACTTGCGTTAACGTACGCGAACCTCCCACACGAGATTCCATGTTAAAAAGTAGTAGGTATGCGAGTCTCGAGACAAGAATATTTTATTTCGTTAGGCGAGACGACGACGACGACGACGACGGACGAGAGAAAATTCAGTAAGTTCGAGATAGTAGAAGGGAGAGGACGACGACGACGACGACGACGGACAACCGATCGCTTAATACGAAGCGACTTTAAGGAGCAATAGTAAAAGTTGACGAAGGAGACCCACGAGGAAGCGAAAAGGGGATAGCCTCACGGTAACCTCCTGCACCGACGCACGCTCAATTAACCATATTCAGGGAAAAAATTTGCCGGCCAAATTCTGCGCGACAGCCCGTAAAGTCCGCGGGCTCGTGTTCAGCACGCTGGACGCGCAGGGAGCTGAACGGGACGGAGGGGCTGTAGAAAGGATGTAAAAGAAGGAAAGGAAGGAGGAGAGGAAAAAAAAGCAAAATGAAGAGGAGAAAGCAAAGGAGAAGGCTCCATTGAGGTAACGTTGTATCGTTTTTCAAAGACTCCCGTTTCTTCGTCTCCTCTCTCTCTCTCTCTCTCTCGCGGTTACTCTCTCGACTTTTGCGTTTCTTTTCTCCTTTCGCTACTTTTTTTGTCTCCTCGAGAACGAAGAAGATCGTACGGCGCGGTCGGGTATAAGATTTCACGTATATACGCGAGATGGATCAGATTGGGTTGGCCTTAAGCCGTCGCAAATTACCCCGTAAGCCTTTTAGTCGCCGTGTGTGTTTTGCTGGCTGCACCCTAACTCCCCTCCCCCTGTCTCGCGACCACCACCGCTTTCGTACCTCCCTCCATGCACGAACCCCCGCCCCTCTTGCCCCATCGCCCCTATTCCCTTCCACCTCCACCCTCCTATTCCTTAGAGCAGCGTTATTATTTTGTTGCTCCGTAATATTCCAGAAACCCCCTTGGGGCTTTGGCCGACCCAGTCTAAAGGGAATCTAACGTGAGTTCGTACACCACGGTACACCGTGTGCCTCCTTTGCAAATAATTTTGAACGTTGGTTAACCATGGATAACGTCGCGAAGATATATTCATGTTCGGTAGTACCGTAATTCGAATTTACCAGGTGTCTTGGATCAGAGAGAACACAATCGAGACGGGTGCAATATTTTGATCGAAACATAATTTCTATCTTTCATGATACAGGAACTCCAAGAATACGAGTATATCTTCTTTAGAATGCTCGGTAGATCGGCGTCATCAAAAGACGAAGATACGAGAGCCCCCAGGCGCGAGAGTAAAAATTTAAATTTAACGTAATTCCAAGTGATTACCGCGTCCCGCTCTGTGATACACCCCTTATATACCCACCCCTTGATTGGCTTACATTGTCGATGCTTAACTGTTTCATGCACCAGTGACCGACTAGGGGGATATCATTGCTCGCGATAGGGGTAACATTTTCATAGCTCCCGGCGCTTTTCGCCATTGTCGAGATTCGGAGATGGAAAGATCCTCGTGCTACTCGTCGAGGAACTCTCGTTGTCCCTGACAAAAATTTCGGTCGTTTATTTCTAAAGGAAGGTCACGCGTCTCCTAGCGATACGATTACTTCCCCGAGTCAAATTTTCTAAGAGATAAGACGAAAAGTGGAGGGGGGAGGAGAAGCAACAGCAGCAGCGTCCTGCGTGATCCGAACGACAAAGAATTTACTCGAGGTCACACGATACCCTTCCCTTACCATAATACGCAGGGCGTACATGCGTGCAGTTCATCGCGGGCAGGTATCGTGTGCAAGACGACGGAGATACCATCTCATTCAAGGATCGGGATCAGGACTGCAGTGTTGCATTACATCATCGGCTACGGTTATCCCTTAATATACCGGGTGTTCTCTTAACGAGACCACAAATGAGCGTCGTGTTACTCGGGGCTGGATTCTTCCTTCTTCCAACACGCTTTCGATCGTAACGGTGTCAACCGATCGGAAATAACACTCGAATTGGTACGCGAGCGTAAGAAAAAGTTGGGCAGGTTAGAGAAGAGGTGGGGGAGGGCAATGAACGATGAAAACGTTTTATCCGTCAGGTGATTAACCTTTGGCAACGGCGAGTATTATTATAAACGAGTCGTAGAATATAAAAACTATACCGGCACGTCCTGCCGAGAATGGCGCAGCTCGAACTGGTCTCCATTGTGTATTCCAGGTTTTGTGGAGAGCATACACGGCTGAGTATTACGTATAGGTATACATACGTACGATCGGTGTGTAACCTATTCGAGAGACAATAATTCGATATGGTTCACGGCCCGGAGAAAGAGAGACGGCGCTACGTCCTATAGTATCGCGCGTAAATGCCTGTGTCGCAAGATTTACTACGTCTGATTAAGCAATTAAGCCGCTCCGAGCGCTTTGCGGCGTTTTTGTTGCGGTCCGGGAGCAGCTCGGTTCCTCGTTATACACTCTACCAGTTTTGATATAGAAGCCTGTCAACTCTTCTTCGTTCCTCCTCGTTCGCTTCCTTCTCTTTTTTCTTCGTTCGCTACCCTTCTCTTCATCCTTCGACGTTCGCCCGCGATCGTTCCGCGAAGTAGCAAAGAGGAAAACGTCGGAAGTCACGTCAGGGTACGCATCGAGAGAGTTAATTGCAGACGCAGCATCCATCTTCGCTACTGGACCAAAATCCGGTCTGGTCGAAAGAGAGAAACTGCGGACGATAGATATAGGTACTAATAACGATCGATCGACCGTGCAAATCTTTGTCTCTTTTTATTATTCGACCGTTTGATTCTAATTGCACGAGTCTCCTTTAGGTGTATGTTTGCGTACCGACACCGAACGAGAATATTTCGTATCGAAAAGCGGGGCTCTGAGAGTGCAGCCCGAAGATAACTCGATTAGTGTGAGCTGCAAACGAGAGAGAGGAGAGTCGAGGCTAAAATCGAGCGGATTCTTCGCGACGAGAAAGAATCCGTTTAACTAATTTCTCCGGGGGCGACCCACGGCGCCGGTTGTTGATCCATTTTATTAATTTTTCTCATTCCGCGCGATAACTCGATCCGGAGACGAAAGAAGAGACACGAGGAAGAGCTAAGGGTATTACCAGAAGTCGTCCCAAAAAAAGTCCTTCCTTTAATCCACCTTTAAATACACGAGACGACAGAATCACCACGTCCTAACGATAACAATTTTGACAGAGTAACGATCCCGCTACGCGATGAATGGATCGTGCTCGAAGAACGACTCTAGGTTGACCACTCGAACGAGTCCGCAGGGGAATAAAACGCATTCGCGAGGAAAAATTAAATGCATTCAGCGTCTCTTGAGTGAGCGGAGTGGGAAAGGGCAGGAGACGTTGTAGGGGCGAATCAATTTCTGACGTGCCGTCCGTGCTGCCCGTGTAAACCAATTTCAGGCAATTTCGCGCCAAGAATAGCCTCTTCAACAATGAATTGACCCACGCGAAGACCTTTCCAATTTTAACCGATCTCGAGAATACTCGCAGAAGAGACTACTCCCGGGTCTCCTACTTTCGCCGAGAAGACTTCCTATCCCTGTCCCTTTCCCTTATCCTCGTTTTTTACTCGAATTTAAACGGTTATGGAGCTACCAGCGGTTAAACTTTTTACGCTTTCTTTTTATCGCGACTCCTCGTAGAGAGTAGCTCGTCCTTTTAAAATCGGTAGACGCAACAGTGTTTAGAGTGTCACGGTACTTCGTCAAGGTACTTTTCGTCGCTTCGTCGAGCAAGAAGAGGAAGAAGAATAAGAAGACAAGGAATAGGAAGGAAGAGGAAGAGAAGGTGTAAGAAGAAAGTCTGAAGATTGCATCTCGAGTGGAGCTCGACCGTCCCAGGGGACTCGCTCGCCTCCGGACAATTTTATCGTCTGAGTATTTTCACGGAGGCGACGCGTATCCGCGTGTCCGGAGCGAAATTAGCGAATCCCTGTTCCCTCGAGGCTGTAGAGAATATGCTCGGTCCACGGGGTTGCCGGATCGATGGGAGTAACGCGAGGGGGTATATACATTGCCAGCTTTGCTATCCTCGGTCTCTCCCTTTTCAATGTTCCGAGTTCTTGAAGTGTCAAATTTAATAAGCCACGACGACTCGATTTCCACGGCGAATGCTTTATATCGAGAACATCGATCATCGACACTCGTCTCCTTCTTCCTTTTACGTTACACCGTGTAACGATCGTGTTGTGTAGGATACGTTTTACGAAGAAACAACGCGTGTATTATAAACCGGTCTAATTTCCCTTGATATCAACTGCGAGCTTATTACAGGGGCTCCACAAAGGAGTCGATCTCGGGTTCGAAGGAAATTCCGTTACGGTGGGCGCATAAATTGCTGATAGCTTGTAGTCCTCTCGCTCCGGCGTATACTCCTGAGCCTACAGGATGAAAAGTGCTAGCAAAGGTATCTTCCTATGGGAGGTTAAAACAGCGAGATGCACCGAGCACGCTGGAATCGTTCGTCGGTTGGCGCTAATTAACGAGAGGGTAATGAAGAGGACGGGGACGGAAAGGAGACAAGAGAGAGAGAGAGAGAGAGAGAGAGAGAGAGAGAGAGAGACAAAGAGAGAAGATACAAGAAGCTCGATATCGTCTTTCATCGTAGTGGCGTCTTCGTGGCATGGAATAGAAAGCCATTAATTGCCTCTTGGCTATGACCGCGCGTGCTCTCGTGATATTCTCGTCGAGTGGTTGACACGACCTCCCGGGGTCCGGCATCGCGCTAATTTCCCATCGTCTTCCGACGATCTACGATCTCGACGAGACTCGAGAAGGAAAGAGAGAAGAAAAAAATCTCAATATGTATCCCGTAGCTTTCTCTTCTGATTCGTTCGCGAAAAAGATCGCGAGATGAAACCGATTTTTCTACCAACCGCACGGAGCATTAATCTCCGACGTTTCTTTAGACTTTCGGTATTACATGCAGATTTTTCGTGGACTTCCCGATGTGGCCCGGTCGTTACAGTTTTTGCAACGTCGGCTGTGTGCACTCGAGTGGACGAGTGTGCCCGTTCATGCACGCGCAGTCGCTTGCACGGTGTGAAAACGCTTGTACGTATCTTGTATATAGATATAGGTATACGGACGTGCGTACGTTGATACGTGTGACGGTAGTAGATGGTATCTCTGGGCGTTTACATAAAAAAAGAGCGAAAGATCGGCCGAGAAAGGTACCATAAGAAGAAAAGTAGATACGCGACGCGCGGTACGTATAAGTTGGTACGTTAATTAACCCGTTATCTCTAGAATCGGCCTCGCGATTAATTCCACGTCGTAACGCGGCCCGGTACACCAGATATTCGGCTGTGTCACGTGCGTGTCCTCGCAATTTTCTCTATTCTACGTTATACGACACATACCTACGTACGTATATATGTATGTAGGTATGTACGTATGAGAGGTAGACGGGGAGCGTGCGTAGGTCGTTCGTGACGAAGTTGAATCGTTTCGTAGTCGAGTTTGAAATCCTCGATAAGTTTTTTCCTTCCTCCACCCCGTCATTTTTAAGAAAAGTTCTTTCTCTCTTTCTACTTCTCCCTCCTTCTTCTTCTCTTTCTCTCGTTATTCTCCGCCGTCGCGTTAAAATCTCCATCGAATTTGAATACGTAATTTCGCCTCCTTAGTCTCGCTGACGTTATTATTATTTCCACTTTGACGTGTACGCGGCGCAATTGGCACGCGCGCCTTCCTAAGAATGATTTTAACACAGTCGCAAGCGCGCGCGCGCGCGTGCGCTCCAGTCCGGTTAATTTTTTAAGATTTTGTAATCTAGCCGGCGGTGTAACCGGTTTTACTTAGAAAGTGTTCCATTTTTTTCTATCCCTCTCTCTTTCTCTCTCTCTCTCTCTTTTGCTTCTTGATACCGTACGACGCTATCTCGCGGCATCGATTGTGGCCGATAACCGTCGACATGAACTCACGGCAAGCGAGAAACTAATGCCTTTAATACGCTCGTCGAAAACTTCATCGGGGGACGTTGCCATCGGCTTTTTATGGATCCGTGACATTTCGCCGCGCGAAGTCATCTAAGTGCGGAATAGACGTGATCGGACTCTCTCTCTCTCTCTCTCTCTCTCTCAGTAACATTCAGAATGTAAAAGAGAGAGATAGAAGGACAATGACATCATTCAAGGTAGCCTTTCGATGGCTTTGATCTTAATTTCAACGTGTGCAGACAACGCTCCGTCGAAAGGCATGCGATAATCGATGAAAGATGAGGGGTCGTCGAAAGTCGACGGTCTGCTCTAGGAATCGATACGGGCAGATAACAATAAAAAAAAAAAAAGAAAAAAAAGAAAAAGAAAAAAAAGGAACAAAAAGGGAAATGTAGAATCTACCTAATCCCGTCAATTGTCGAGGTAAGAATTAGCCGCGCATTAATGGTTCGCAAATCTACGTATTACTCGCGTTTAACTCTCCGCACGTCGGTCGATCGCGGTACGATTACGTAACGACACGTAGGTTTATTTTTTTCCGTCCTCCCTTCCTTCTTCCCACCGGCAGCACAGACATCGTTTCGATATCGGCGGCCAGGACATTTGTCACTTTTCCATTTCCGCCGCAATTAGAACGTTGCGAATGCCTCGCTTATAGCATTAACTGCTCTCTTGCTCCGCTATACTGTGTATATCTCTCGAGTCGCGCGCGTGCTCCGAATTATAGCAGCGCCTATCTTCTTCCCGTGTGGGTTTTATTTATTTTTTTCTTCTCCCGTCTTTTTCGTTTATATAACGCGTGAAACGCGAAATAGCGCAGTTCCGTTGTTTGCATTGTTTTTTTTTCCTTTTTTTCCTCTCCTTTTTTAGTTGTATCTCTTTTGTCCTCAGAATTTTCGCGCGCATGCCACTTACGAACGCATTTGTCTTCATAAAAGTATGTATAGTATATAATAAGTAGCTAAACGCGCGCGCGTGTGTGTGTGTTGGTAAGAACGCACCAGCTTGCCAACCGTTTCCATTGAAAGCACCGCGCGGCATTATGTCGGCTTACGTAAAGCAATCATTTTTGCGGCATAATATTTGCGTTAGAGGCTGCGTGCGCCGTGGTGCGCTCCACTGTGCTACGATTCGCCGATCTTGCCTCTATGATTATTATTATCTCCTTAGTGCTCGGCTCAGGTGTTACGTGGCTCTATTTAGGCGCGAACCCGTTAAGAAAACGTCGATTCGACAAAACGATAAAACCGGTTTAGAACGATCCTGTTGGATTAATAGAACTCTTTCTTTTCGTGAGCGCTGCTGAACGCTGAAAGATTTATGCCTGGACACGTACAGGAGCACGCACACGCGCTAGCACGCGCTCGCGCGCACGCTAACCTACACGGGCTATCTCTTTCTCTCTCTTTCTCTCTCTTTTTCTCTCTTCTACCTGCGCTCTTAGTCTTTTAAGCGTTGAGAATGTGATTTTCTATGCAACCGATCGAATAACGCGAGAGAGCAAGTGGGTTCCTTCGAGATCGCATTTCACGCGACCGGCTCGCGCGACCGCACCGATCATCGATTAATCTATCTATCTATCGCATAGACCGCGAGCGCTCGTGCTCGATTTCTGCTCGAAAACTGGTAATGGCATTTTCACGAATGGAAATTCCGAGCACAGGAATACCGATGGAGTTTCTAGATCGTCAGCTCGGCCACTCTTCGAGACTCGCTTTGTATTATATCGCAACGACGGATCTTCCTCGCTCGAAAAGCTTGCTTTTCCCCGTAAATTAAAGGCCCGCGGCTATTTTCGATGGCGGATGTGACGATGCAGCCTTCGGAAGTGGCCCTTTTTGTGGCTACCGTTCTTTCTCTCTCTCTCTATCTCTCTCTCTTGACCAGCACTCGGACCGCTTAATAGTATGTTGCCCTTTCGCGAAGGACGGAGGGTTGACGATCCTTTGAGGATGATACAACGACACCCTCCGACTTCGAGCCACGTTCTTCGCTCCTCTCGACGAAATTATTTTTAACCTTATATTCACTCGCACGTCTACTCACGTACGCTCGATTTTCCACGGAATCGATAAATCATAAGCCAGCGAACGTCGCTCGATTGAAAAACGCGACGCGAATTTCGATGCAGGTTGCCCCGTTCTACAACGAGGGGCACATTACTTCGCGCTGTTGATAGCGAATGAATGAGAGAACGAGAGCGAGAGAGAGAGAGAGATCGGTAATAAAAAAGCAGCCGAATAATGATCTTCTCTTTGAACGATAATGATCCCCCCGATAATTCGAAGCACGTATAAGAAGAAGCGCCTTCGCCGGAAAGGTTATAATGATCGTGTAACGAAACTCGGGAGCGAGGTTCGGTATTCTATCTCTTTCTATCCTCCCCCCCCCGCACCTCCTTCCTTCTTCACTCTTCTTCCACACGACGAAGTCCGTCGTGCGTGCACCTTGAAAGAGAACGAATGAGACGGCGATTTCTTCGTCGAGTTCGAGCTTTAACAGGCGTGCAGCCGTTCACGAAAATGACGAGCGACGGTAATGGGGATTATCGAGAGCTCGTTAAACGCGCAAGCGCGTCGATGAGAATCGGCGATTGTTTAATTAAACGTACGCGCGGTACGTACGGGCAAAAAAGAGGAGAGATAAAAAGAAGAGATGGAAAATTTGGTCGCGATTTCGTCTCCTGAGTGGAAGTCAAAAGGACGGAGAGAAAGAGAGAATGTCCTCGGGAATCACGGGAGAGTTTCTCTCTTACTGTGCGAACGGCAAAACCTTCCTTCTCCCTTGGCAATTTCTCGCGATGAGAAGCAGGAAAGCTCCCCGAAGGTACCACCTGTCGTTCTTAGCTGGTTACATCGCATATCTTTCCGCTTTGACGTCGCGTGTCATTCGCGATTCTATGCGCCAAGAATTCCACGGATTTCTTGCGCGCCGGACCCGATCCGCGAAAGTCTGCGGGTTTAGCGGGGCAGGGGGGTGGTGGTGGTGGTTAAAAGAAGCTAGTAGTTCTAGGTACCAACGAGGAAGAAGAATAAGAAGAGCAGACGGAATCGACAACATTGACGTTTATCTCGAACGCGTCATCGTTCCCGGTAGTAACGACTTCATAGGATGCATCACCGCTAGAGTAATTCCTATTGAACTCCTGGCAGCCATCTTGGTGCACGGTGTGCAACGCTTGCTCGATGATCGAGCAATCGTTCGCCGTACTAGGAAGACACTTTTCCTTTTTCACACGACTTTCGCGATTCTCCACGTACGCGTAGTGTACATTGACATTAATTAGTGCAACCCGTCTCGACGCAGCGTGGTAATGTAAACTTTGCCATTTGGAAACCGATCGAACGGACACTGATCGATGTCGGCGAAGAAAAGATTCGGAAAGTATCGCCTCCCCGCTTCCTTATATGCCACGCATCCGCCGTACCGCGTGACGAATTTGAAAAGGCGAGTGTAAAAGAATCGGCCATGTTCGCGCGATTTCCTCCGAAGAAGGAAAGGTGGCCATGTAGGTTGGCACGGCCACGCGGTTAATTATGCCTTACTAACCAGCCACCGCGAGAACGGCGAGGAGCTGCCTCCATCTGGTCCGCCGAAGCAACGGGCCCCAAAGGCAAGTGTATGGCCACGACGATGGCACGACGATAATCGCAAATTGGATTATAATTCGCAGGAGATAAGTCACGCTCGTCACCTCGCTTGCGAAATGGCTCGGTAAGAGCGAGAAAGGGAAAGGGAGAACGAGAGAAAGAGGGAGAGAGTGAGAGTGAGAGAGAGAGAGAGAGAGA